>CATNWA010004345.1:0-16197 GCA_951230385.1 Staurois parvus | reverse complement strand
AGCTAACAGAGAGCGAAATCAGCCACACGAACGTGCAAAAAAAAAAGCGATCCTCTTAATGGCAGAGAGACCTGAAATGTGCCGGCATACTTTTTGTTAGTTCATGATGGCTCATTCCCCCCCTCGTACTGGGTTAGCTATCCCAGAATACGCGTTAGTATCCACCAGGCTCGCCAAACTGTCTTGGAAATTCGCTTTAACGAATTTCTCCTTACCGTGAGTACTCGCAGTTGGATGCGCAGAAATCCCCCCATAAAGCTGTGCGAATCTCGCTTACCACGACTGCAGCTGAACTACACGATTCCTGCCCATCCAACTACTTTAGCTTCTGTTGAAATGTGGGTGATTGGAGCTCCTTATACCTGGAAATGATCACACGACACCTTCAGGTTGATGGTTGAATTCACATAAGGGCCGGCTTCAGACTCAGCCCTCGGTTTTATTACAAATACACACATGCCCCCCACATGAATAAAGTCAATCCCCTCCCACCGAACAATGCAATGGGGAGTGCCTATACACAGGATGTACATTCCGATTGGAGCATAGTCTTTCCTATTAACTATCACTGGTCCTCCCCCATGAGCCTTCTGAGGTCAGCAGACTTCCTCCCCTTCCCCCCCATGAGCCTTCTGAGGTCATATTTCCTGTCCTACTAGCTCCTATTGGTATGTAAATTCTTTGTACAAGCATTCCCTAAGCTAAACACCAGTCTATACCTGGATGGGCCCGGTACGATCTTTATTAAAACACATCCATCCAAGATACAGTTTCAAGTTGGTAATGGGTTGTAAGATATGCATAAGCCTACACGCGGAGTTCGTACTGCTTGGCGCCTTGCGGCACGAAGTCCATGTGGTACTATGCTGCTGATATGTGGATACAGGCCCGCGGTCTACTGCCAGCGGCATTCGCATCGAATGCCGTGGTGGTATACACGCCGGTCTATAAGCGCAGATCCGCCATCTCATCCATTACCGAGCTGAGTACTGTAATACATACATTGTACATGCGCATGGCCCAATTGCAGCCTTCAGAGCTTTAATTAAGCCACACGAGAGACATATGAATAACACGAATATATGACACATTTAAAGTTCGACCAACAATACAAAATTTCCATGACAACAGTTCCCCACACACAGCTGTAAGGTCAAGTCTACAGGCTTGGAAAAATCAGTTTGTAAATGGATAGAAAACTGGCTAAAAGCCCAAATTCAGAGAGTATTGGTTAATGATTCACACTCTGAATCGTCCATAATTATGGGAATAGGATTTCTCTATGGGAGGGTTTGCAGGACAGGAAGTGTAAATAAATCCATTTATTACAACTTTAAATATTGTTATTTATCACAAGTAAAACCTGTGGTGCCAGAGAGGACATTCACCTTCATCCATGATCGTGCCGACAAGACGCAGAGAAGTGCAGGGCACAGAAAAGTATTCTTAGCTACTGAAATCCAATTTGTCATTTCTGCTACTAAACCCCAATGCAGATGTGTTTTGCCACCAAATGTAATGTTTGTTCTACAGAACAAAGCTTCTAGTTAAAAATGTGAATTTGTTTATTATAATAGCGAACACTCACTGATTTGGGAGCTGCAGGCTGAAAATTATTTAAGGGGTTCCCTAAAATTTAGAAGAAAAAATTGGCTTGATGGTTAAAAGGTTGACAAGCTTCCCTACAGGACGTTTTGTCCGGCACGCCCCTACAGGATGTTTGTTCGGCATTCACCTAAAGGATGTGTTCCGGCACTCCCTACAGGGCTTTGTCCGGCACCACCGAGAAGGTGTTTGTTCGGTACCCCCCTACAGGGTGTTTGTCCGGCACTCCTTTCAAGGCGTTTGTTTGGCAAACCCTTCATTGCATTTGTTGGGCACCCCCTACATTGCGTTTGTCCGGCACCCGCTACAGGGTGTGTGTCCGGCACCCCCTACAGGGCGTTTTTTCCAGCACATGGCATTTGTTTGGTACCCCCTACAGGTTGCTGTCCGGCACCCCCTACATTGCGCTTGTCCGACACCCAATACAGGGCGTTTGTGCGGCACCTGCTACAAGGCGTTTGTGCGGCACCCGCAACAGGGCGTTTGTCTGGCACCCCCTAAAGGGAGTTTGTCCGAGACCCGCTACAGTGCGTTGTCCGGTACCGCCTACAGGGTGTTTGTCTGGCAACCCCTACTAGGCGTTTGTCCGGCATCACCTACAGGGCGTTTATCCGGCATCCCCTATAGGAAAGTTTGTCAGACCTCCTTGCCTGGGCTTCTTAATTAGAATTCCACAGAAGTCTGCTGTTTGGTCACTGCAGGTGGCGATGCGGGGTGAGGAGAGGATCTGTGTGGGTAGGAAGGTGGTAGCTGGGATGGTAGAAACAGTCAATGTGAGGAGGAATATCAGGAGTACAGAGCAAGACCAGACACACCCAGAAAGCGATGTGTATGACCAGGAAATAATGTAATGCAATGCAATCTGCATTGCATTACATTCAGGGGATTCATGCAGGGTCTATTAGACCCGGAGTGTCTCAGTTTCCCAAAAAATCTTTTTGTCCCCTATATGATGTAAAAAAATAAAAAGGTTTTAATAGTTAAAAATTAGTTATACCCAAACACACAAAATATCCCACCCTTTAAAAAAAAAAAATGTTTTACTGAAGTTTTGCGTTTCCTAGATGTTTGTTATGACAAAAAAATTGGAACTACCACTAGTTTATTCTGTAGGGTGTCTGCTTTCAGAAAATATTTCTAATGTTTGTGGATTTTATATAATCTTCAGGCCTAAAATGATATTTATTTATTGTAAGCATTTGTGCAGGCAACACAAACGGCTTTGGCAGTGAAAGGGTTAAACTCTCTAGAAAATCGCAAGGCTTCCTACTTGTGTTGAGCATGTTAAGTAAAGGCATAAAAAAAAGTGTTACTCATGTCTCTGCCACTACCCCTGTGTACTAAAAAACAATTTGTTTTGTAATGTGTGTATATATGATGACAAATGTGTAAAAAGCTGAAGATTTTTTTTTCCTCTCGGCAGGCCACCGGTGCTAAAACATTGAGGAACGTCTGCTCAAAGTATATCTATGACAAGTGTCCTGCTGGAGCTGCAGATGGTAGCTAGTTTTTAATTTTAAAGCATTTCCTGTAGTTGTGACTTTTCATCCCAAAAGTTATTCCATCCAAACGTTTTAGTTTGGGTGGTTAAAGTGTTACTGACCACTTGAAGACTTCCTTACGTACATCTACTTTGGCAGTTTCAAGTGGTACCATGGACTGTACGTCTATTCTGACTGGGGGATTGTGCTGGGCGGGGACCATCTGTCTGTACTTGAGGACTCTGTGCTGAGGGCACCGTCTGTCTATACTGAGGGATCTGTTCTGTAGGCACCGTTCGTCTATATCAGGGGTGGGCAACTATGGCCCTCCAGCTTTTGGTGAACTACTAGTCCCATCATGCCTTTGCCTATGGGACTCATGCTTGTAACTGTCAGTTTTGCAATGCCTCATGGGACTTGTAGTTGTACAACAAGCTGGAGGGCCACAGTCGCTCACCCCTGGTCTATACTTAAGGATCTGGGCTGAGGGTACCGTCCGTCTATACTGAGCGCTCTGTGCTGAGGGCACCGTCCGTCTATACTGAGGGCTCTGTGCTGAGGGCACCGTCCGTCTATACTGAGGGCTCTGTGCTGAGGGCACCGTCCGTCTATACTGAGGGCTCTGTGCTGAGGGCACCGTCCGTCTATACTGAGGGCTCTGTGCTGAGGGCACCGTCCGTCTATACTGAGGGCTCTGTGCTGAGGGCACCGTCCGTCTATACTGAGGGCTCTGTGCTGAGGGCTCCGTCCGTCTATACTGAGGGCTCTGTGCTGAGGGCACCGTCCGTCTATACTGAGGGCTCTGTGCTGAGTGCACCATCCGTATATACTGAGGGCTCTGTACAGACGGAGGGGCGGCTGTGTTTTACTTGGACGGAGGGGCGCTGTGTTTTACTTGGACGGAGGGGCGGCTGTGTTTTACTTGGACGGAGGGGCGGCTGTGTTTTACTTGGACGGAGGGGCGGCTGTGTTTTACTTGGACGGAGGGGCGGCTGTGTTTTACTTGGACGGAGGGGCGGCTGTGTTGTACTTGTAAAACACAGCCGCCCTCCGTCCAAGTAAAACACAGCCGCCCGTCCATCCAAGTAAAACACAGCCGACCCTCCGTCCAAGTAAAACACAGCCGCCCCTTCCGTCCGTACAGAGCCCTCAGTATATACGGATGGTGCACTCAGCACAGAGCCCTCAGTACAGATGGATGGTGCCCTAAGCACAGAGCCCTCAGTATAGACGGACAGAGCCCTCAGTATAGACGGACGGTGCCCTCAGCACAGAGCCCTCAGTATAGACGGACGGTGCCCTCAACACAGAGCCCTCAGTATAGACGGACGGTGCCCTCAGCACAGAGCCCTCAGTATAGACGGACGGTGCCCTCAGCACAGAGCCCTCAGTATAGACGGACGGTGCCTCAGCACAGAGCCCTCAGTATAGACGGACGGTGCCCTCAGCACATATCCCACAGTATAGACGGACGGTGCCCTCAGCACAGAGCCCTCAGTATAGACGGACGGTGCCCTCAGCACAGGACGGAGGGGCTTCTGGGGCGTACCTGGACGGAGGGGCTTCTGGGGCGTACTTGGACGGAGGGGCTTCTGGGTTGTACTTGGACGGAGGGCGGCTGTGTTGTACTTGGACGGAGGGGCGGCTGTGTTGTACTTGGACGGAGGGGCGGCTGTGTTTTACTTGGACGGAGGGGCGGCTGTGTTTTACTTGGACGGAGGGGCGGCTGTGTTGTACTTGGACGGAGGGGGCTTCTTGGGCATACTTGGACGGGGGGCGACTGTGTTGTACTTGGACGGAGGGGCGGCTGTGTTGTACTTGGACGGAGGGGCTTCTGGGTTGTACTTGGACGGAGGGGCGGCTGTGTTATATTTGGACGGAGGGGCGGCTGGTGGCGTACTTGGACGGAGGGGCGGCTGGTTGGGCGTACTTGGACGGAGGGGCGGCGGTGGGGTACTTGGACGGAGGGGCGCGGGGGCGTACTTGGACGGAGGGGCGGGGGTGTACTTGGATGGAGGGGGCGTACTTGGACGGAGGGGCGGGGGGGGTTGTACTTAGACGGAGGGGCGGCTGGGGCGCGTACTTAGACGGAGGGGCGGCGGGGGGCGTACTTGGACGGAGGGGCGGCGGGGGCGTACTTGGACGGAGGGGCGGCTGTGTTGTACTTGGACGGAGGGGCAGCGGGGGCGTACTTGGACGGAGGGGCGGTGGAGGCGTACTTGGACGGAGGGGCGGCTGTGTTTTACTTGGACGGAGGGGCGGCTGTGTTTTTTACTTGGACGGAGGGGCGGCTGTGTTTTACTTGGAAGAGAAGGCGCGGCTGTGTTGTAATTGTAAAACACAGCCGCCCCTCCGTCCAAGTAAAACACAGCCGCCCCTCCGTCCAAGTAAAACACAGCCGCCCTCCGTCCGTACAGAGCCCTCAGTATATTACGGATGGTGCACTCAGCACAGAGCCCTCAGTACAGATGGACGGTGCCCTCAGCACAGAGCCCTCAGTATAGACGGACAGGGCCCTCAGTATAGACGGACAGTGCCCTCAGCACAGAGCCCTCAGTATAGACGGACGGTGCCCTCAGCACAGAGCCCTCAGTATAGACGGACGGTGCCCTCAGCACATATCCCACACTTGGACGGACCGGGCGACTGCGTTATAGGGGCGGCTGTGTTGTACTTGGACGGAGGGGCGTGCTGGGGACGGGAGGGGCTTCTGGGGCGTTTGGACGGACGGGGCGGCTGTGTTGCGTACTTGGACGGAGGGGCTTCTGGGTTGTACTTGGACGGAGGGGCGGCTGTGTTTGTACTTGGACGGAGGGGCGGGTGTTGTACTTGGACGGAGGGGCGGCTGTGTTTTACTTGGACGGAGGGGCGGCTGTGTTTGTACTTGGACGGAGGGGCGGCTGTGTTTGTACTTGGACGGAGGGGCGGCTGTGTTGTACTTGGACGGAGGGGCGGCTGTGTTGTACTTGGACGGAGGGGCGGCTGTGTTGTACTTGGACGGAGGGGCGGCTGTGTTTGTACTTGGACGGAGGGGCGGCTGTGTTGTACTTGGACGGAGGGGCGGCTGTGTTGTACTTGGACGGAGGGGCGCTGTGTTGTTTGTACTTGGACGGAGGGGCGGCTGCTGTGTTTTACTTGGACGGAGGGGCGGCTGGGTTGTACTTGGACGGAGGGGGCGGCTGTGTTTTACTTGGACGGAGGGGCGGCTGTGTTGTACTTGGACGGAGGGGCGGCTGTGTTGTACTTGGACGGAGGGGCGGCTGTGTTGTTGGACGGCGGGCGCTGTGTTGTACTTGGACGGAGGGGGGCGGCTGTGTTGTACTTGGACGGAGGGGCGGCTGTGTTGTACTTGGACGGGGCGGCTGTGTTTGTACTTGGACGGAGGGGCGGCTGTGTTGTACTTGGACGGAGGGGCGGCTGTGTTGTACTTGGACGGAGGGGCGGCTGTGTTGTACTTGGACGGAGGGGCGGCTGTGTTTACTTGGACGGAGGGGCGGCTGTGCTGTGTTTACTTGGACGGAGGGGCGGCTGGTTTTACTTGGACGGAGGGGCGGGCTGTGTTTGTACTTGGACGGAGGGGCGGCTCTGGGGCGTACTTGGACGGAGGGGCGGCTGTGTTATACTTGGACGGCAGCGGGGGGTGGACGGGGGGCGGTGGCGTACTTGGACGGAGGGGGGCGGGGGCGTACTTGGACGGAGGGGGGCGGGGGGCGTACTTGGATGGACGGGGGGGGGGCGTACTTAGACGGGGCGTACTTGGACGGAGGGGCGGCGGGGGCGTACTTGGACGGAGGGCGGCGGCGTACTTGGACGGAAGGGGCGTACTTGGACGGAGGGGCGGCTGTGTTGTACTTGGACGGAGGGGGCAGGGGGGGTGTTGTACTTGGACGGAGGGGCAGCGGGGGCGTACTTGGACGGAGGGGCGGCTGGAGGCGTACTTGGACGGAGGGGCGGCTGTGTACTTGGACGGAGGGGCGGCTGTGGGCGTACTTGAACGGAGGGGCGGCTGGGGCGTACTTGGACGGAGGGGCGGCTGTGTTGTACTTGGACGGAGGGGCGGCTGGGCGTACTTGGACGGAGGGGCTTCTGGGGCGTACTTGGACGGAGGGGCGGCTGTGTTTTACTTGGACGGAGGGGCGGGCTGTGTTGTACTTGGACGGAGGGGCGGCTGTGTTGTACTTGGACGGAGGGGCGGCTGTGTTGTACTTGGACGGAGGGGCGGCTGTGTTGTACTTGGACGGAGGGGCGGCTGTGTTTTTTTACTTGGACAGAGGGGCTTCTGGGGCGTACTTGGACGGGGGGCGGCTGTTTGTACTTGGACGGAGGGGCTTCTGGGGCGTACTTGGATGGAGGGGCGTCTGTGTTGTACTTGGACAAAGGGGCGGCTGTGTTTTACTTGGACGGGGGGCTTCTGGGGCGTACTTGGACGGAGGGGCGGCTGTGTTGTACTTGGACAGAGGGGCTTCTGGGGCATACTTGGACGGAGGGGTGGCTGTGTTGTACTTGGACAGAGGGGCTTCTGGGGCGTACTTGGCTGGAGGTGCGGCGGGGGCGTACTTGGACGGAGGGGCGGCGGAGGCGTACTTGGACGGAGGGGCGGCGGAGGCGTACTTGGACGAAGGGGCGGCTGTGTCGTACTTGGACGGAGGGGCGGCTGGGGCGTACTTGGACGGAGGGGAGGCGGTGGACGTGGTATACTTGGATTTTGTAAAAGCGTTTGACACAGTTCCCCACACACAGCTGTAAGGTCAAGTCTACAGGCTTGGAAAAATCAGTTTGTAAATGGATAGAAAACTGGCTAAAAGCCCAAATTCAGAGAGTATTGGTTAATGATTCACACTCTGAATCGTCCATAATTATGGGAATAGGATTTCTCTATGGGAGGGTTTGCAGGACAGGAAGTGTAAATAAATCCATTTATTACAACTTTAAATATTGTTATTTATCACAAGTAAAACCTGTGGTGCCAGAGAGGACATTCACCTTCATCCATTGATCGTGCCGACAAGACGCAGAGAAGTGCAGGGCACAGAAAAGTATTCTTAGCTACTGAAATCCAATTTGTCATTTCTGCTACTAAACCCCAATGCAGATGTGTTTTTGCCACCAAATGTAATGTTTGTTCTACAGAACAAAGCTTCTAGTTAAAAATGTGAATTTGTTTATTATAATAGCGAACACTCACTGATTTGGGAGCTGCAGGCTGAAAATTATTTAAGGGGTTCCCTAAAATTTAGAAGAAAAAATTGGCTTGATGGTTAAAAGGTTGACAAACTTCCCTACAGGACGTTTTGTCCGGCACGCCCCTACAGGATGTTTGTTCGGCATCCACCTAAAGGATGTGTTCCGGCACTCCCTACAGGGCTTTGTCCGGCACCACCGAGAAGGTGTTTGTTCGGTACCCCCTACAGGGTGTTTGTCCGGCACTCCTTTCAAGGCGTTTGTTTGGCAAACCCTTCATTGCATTTGTTGGGCACCCCCTACATTGCGTTTGTCCGGCACCCGCTACAGGGTGTGTGTCCGGCACCCCCTACAGGGCGTTTTTCCAGCACATGGCATTTGTTTGGTACCCCCTACAGGTTGCTGTCCGGCACCCCCTACATTGCGCTTGTCCGACACCCAATACAGGGCGTTTGTGCGGCACCTGCTACAAGGCGTTTGTGCGTCACCCGCAACAGGGCGTTTGTCACCCCCTAAAGGGCGTTTGTCCGAGACCCGCTACAGTGCGTTGTCCGGTACCCCCTACAGGGTGTTCGTCTGGCAACCCCTACTAGGCGTTTGTCTGGCATCACCTACAAGGCGTTTGTCCGGCATCCCCTATAGGAAAGTTTGTCAGACCTCCTTGCCTGGGCTTCTTAATTAGAATTCCACAGAAGTCTGCTGTTTGGTCACTGCAGGTGGCAATGCGGGGTGAGGAGAGGATCTGTGTGGGTAGGAAGGTGGTAGCTGGGATGGTAGAAACAGTCAATGTGAGGAGGAATATCAGGAGTACAGAGCAAGACCAGACACACCCAGAAAGCGATGTGTATGACCAGGAAATAATGTAATGCAATGCAATCTGCATTGCATTACATTCAGGGGATTCATGCAGGGTCTATTAGACCCGGAGTGTCTCAGTTTCTCAAAAAATCTTTTTGTCCCCTATATGATGTAAAAAAATAAAAAGGTTTTAATAGTTAAAAATTAGTTATACCCAAACACACAAAATATCCCACCCCCACCCTTTAAAAAAAAAAAATGTTTCACTGAAGTTTTGCGTTTCCTAGACGTTTGTTATGACAAAAAAATTGGAACTACCACTAGTTTATTCTGTAGGGTGTCTGCTTTCAGAAAATATTTCTAATGTTTGGACGGAGGGCTTCTGGGGGGTACTTGGACGGAGGGGCGGCTGTGTTGTACTTGGACGGAGGGCGGCTGTGTTGTACTTGGACGGAGGGGCGGCTGTGTTGTACTTGGACGGAGGGGCGGCTGTGTTGTACTTGGACGGAGGGGCGGCTGTGTTGTACTTGGCCGGAGGGGCGGCTGTGTTTTACTTGGACGGAGGGCTTCTGGGGCGTACGTGGACGGAGGGGCGGCTGTGTTGTACTTGGCCAGAGGGACGGCTGTGTTGTACTTGGCCAGAGGGGCGGCTGTGTTGTACTTGGCCGGAGGGGCGGCTGTGTTGTATTTGGCCGGAGGGGCGGCTGTGTTGTACTTGGACGGAGGGGCTTCTGGGGTGTACTTGGACGGAGGGGCGGCTGTGTTATACTTGGACAAAGGGGTGGCTGTGTTTTACTTGGACGGAGGGGTTTCTGGGGCGTATTTGGACGGAGGGCGGCTGTGTTGTACTTGGACGGAGGAGCGGCTGTGTTGTACTTGGACGGAGGGGCGGCTGTGTTGTACTTGGCCGGAGGGGCAGCTGTTTTGTTCTTGGCCGGAGGGGCGGCGGGGTTGTACTTGGCCGGAGGGGCGGCGCGGTTGTACTTGGCCGAAGGGGCTGCGGGGTTGTACTTGGCCGGAGGGGCGGCGGGGTTGTACTTGGCGGGAGGGGCGGCGGGGTTGTACTTGGCCGGAGGGGCGGCGGGGTTGTACTTGGCCGGAGGGGCGGCGGGGTTGTACTTCGCCGGAGGGGCGGCGGGGTTGTACTTGGCCGGAGGGGCGGCTGGGGCGTACTTGGACGGAGGGGCGGCGGGGTTGTACTTGGCCGGAGGGGCGGCGGGGTTGTACTTGGCCGGAGGGGCGGCTGGGGCGTACTTGGACGGAGGGGTGGCGGTGGACGTGGTATACTTGGATTTTGTAAAAGCGTTTGACACAGTTCCCCACACACAGCTGTAAGGTCAAGTCTACAGGCTTGTAAAAATCAGTTTGTAAATGGATAGAAAACTGGCTAAAAGCCCAAATTCAGAGAATTTTGGTTAACTAGAAAAGGTACAATTTCTGGGGAAATTGTGTGAAGTGTTCTTGCATCCAAACCTAACCAAATGATTGATGAAATGTAAGCAGTGCACATGGCAAGCCTGATAGAGGGAGAAATGCATTTCAACTTTTATTTTGCAGCTCACAGTCCAGCCTTGGTCACCTGCTGCTGACTCATCTTTGGTTGCTATAGCAACTCACTCAGTCAGTCACAGGAAGGTGAGAGGGCTTTTATAAACACACTGCTCCAACTTGCCAACTTCACATGTTCTGATTTTTCCTTCCACACTGTAGCTTTCTCATGTCCCACTCTAGTTGCTCCATTCATTCCTATGGGAACATTTCACCACAAAAACCGCGATATTTCGTGAACCATTTGGCGAAACGTTCCACTAAGTAATAACAATCCGATCGGGAACAATCCGCACGTTTTGATATATTACTTGTCTTTGTAGTGTAAAAACTGTGGGAGGAGTTAGCGTGGCAAATTTGGCTATAATAAGAAACGGAATAAGAACTAGACAATCTACAATTTCTGGGGAAATTGTGTAAAGTGTTCTTGCCGCAACTTTACCAAATGATTGATGAAATGTAAGCAGTGCACATTGCAAGCCTGATAGTGAGAAATGCATTTCAGCTTGTATTTTGAAGCTCACAGTCCAGCCTGGTGAGTCATCTGCCTCTTGAGTGACCTTTGGTTGCTGCACCTGGAGAGGGCGGAGTAGGCTCACTGTGCTGAGACAGCTGGGTTGCTATGACAACTCACTCTGATAGGAATGTCAGCATGCCTGTTCTAAACAGGCTTTTTAAACTTGCCAAGTTCAATTGCGTGCTAAAATTAGTTTTAATTAAATATTAAAGAAAAGAAACATACTGTCTTATCCGGGAGATCAATTATTTATTTTCATTTTTATTTTTATTTTCATTTTCATTTTCATTTTAATTTTATTTTAATTTTAATTTTTATTTTATTTTAATTTTTATTTTTAATTTTATTTTAATTTTAATTTTTATTTTAATTTTAATTTTATTTTAATTTTTATTTTTTTATTTTTATTTTCATTTTCATTTTCATTTTTTTTTTGTTTATTTTTACTTTTATTTTTATTTTATTTTTAATTTTATTTTTATTTTTATTTTATTTTATTTTATTTTTATGTTTGTTTTTTTTTTTTTTTTATTTATTTTTTTTTTATGTTTATGTTTATTTTTTTTTTATTTTATTTTTATTTTATTTTTTTTTTTTTATTTTTATTTTAATTTTTATCCAGACTGAATAATAACACCATCTCATTTATACAGAAGGAACTGTCATTCCCACTGCAAATATTTTTTATTTTTTATTTATATTTTTCATTCATAGTTTTTTTTTTTTCACATTGATAAATTAATTTATTTTATATATATTTACACAAATCATATATTTAAGTATAATTAATTGATGTAATTATTTGATTATCGGTGGTACACTTATGAATTCATTATATCACATAAGGTAGAATATATTGGAGCGCGGTACACTACTGGCATTCGTGAACATTTTTAGTGACAGCAGGGTTAGCTGAACGTTTTGATATAAGATATGTGTAGGTGGGCTTGATAATGACATAGTTATGGCAGTTTACAAATCATGTTCTGATTTTTCCTTTCACACTGTAGCTTTCTCACTCTAATGTGACTCAGCTGCCCCCTGAGTGACCTTTGGTTGCACCTGTTGCCTCAGTCAGTCACAGGTGTGTGAGAAGCTCTGCTCTAAACAGGCTGTTTAAACTTGCCAAGTTCACTGGCGATCGCCATTTTCAAACGCTTGTAGTTTTAAAAGTATAAGTGCTACCGTGAAAAGGTTTATATTGTGACAATCACAAGAAACAGACCTAAATTTTGATATATAGTATGTCTCTGCAATATTAAAAATGAAGGCACAGTCGCAGTTTAAAAACATCCCTTAAAATGTCAGGTATCTAGAGTGGAGTTTCAATGAAAGTCAATGGGAGGGGTGATTTGCAAACAAATGGTCATATTCTGAAAACTATCAGGAGTATGTCCTAGCCGTGAACATTTTTAGTGACAGCAGGGTTAGCTGAATGTTTTGATATAAGATATGTGTAGGTGGGCTTGATAATGACATAGTTATGGCAGTTTACAAATCATGTTCTGATTTTTTCCTTTCACACTGTAGCTTTCTCACTCTAATGTGACTCAGCTGCCCCCTGAGTGACCTTTGCTTGCACCTGTTACCTCAGTCAGTCACAGGTGTGTGAGAAGCTCTGCTCTAAACAGGCTGTTTAAAAACTTGCCAAATTCACTGGCGATTGCCATCTTCAAACGTTTGTAGTTTTAAAAGTATAAATGCTACCATGAAAAGGTTTTTATTGTGACAATCACAAGAAAATGACCTACAGTTTGATGTATAGTATGTCTCTGAAAGATAACAAATGAAGGCACAGTCGCAGTTTTTTAAAAACGTCCCTTAAAATGTCTGGTGTCTAGAGTGGAGTTTCAATGAAAGTCAATGGGAGGGGTGAGGTCCAAACAAATGGTCATATTCTGAAAACTATCAGGAATATGTCCTAGCCGTGAACATTTTTAGTGACAGCAGGGTTAGCTGAACGTTTTGATATAAGATATGTGTAGGTGGGCTTGAAAATGAAAGAGTGATGGCAGTTTACAAATCATGTTCTGATTTTTCCTTACACCCTGTAGCTTTGTCATTTCTCACTCTAGTTGCTCAATGCATTCCTATGGGAAAATTTCGCCACAAAAACCGCGATATTTCGTGAACGATTTTGCGAAACGTTGCACAAAGTAATAGCAATCCGATCGGGAACAATCCGCACGTTTTGATATATTACTTGTCTCTGTAGTGTAAAAACTGTGGGAGGAGTTAGCGTGGCAAATTCGCTATAATAATAAGAACTAGACAATCTACAATTTCTGGGGAAATTGTGTAAAGTGTTCTTGCCGCAACCTTTACCAAATGATTGATGAAATGTAAGCAGTGCACATTGCAAGCCTGATAGTGAGAAATGCATTTCAGCTTGTATTTTGAAGCTCACAGTCCAGCCTCATGAGTCATCTGCCTCTTGAGTGACCTTTGGTTGCTGCACCTGGAGAGGGCAGAGTAGGCTCACTGTGCTGAGACAGCTGGGTTGCTATGACAACTCACTCTGAGAGGAATGTCAGCATGCTTGTTCTAAACAGGCTTTTTTAAACTTGCCAAGTTCAATTGCGTGCTAAAATTAGTATTAATTAAATATTAAAGAAAAGAAACATAGTGTCTTATCCGGGATATCAATTATTTATTTTTATTTTTATTTTAATTTTTTTTTATTTTATTTTTAATTTTATTTTTATTTTTATTTTTATTTTATTTTAATTTTATGTTAATTTTAATTTTATTTTTATTTTAATTTTATTTTTATTTTAATTTTATGTTAATTTTATTTTTATTTTATTTTATGTTATTTTAATTTTATTTTTATTTTAATTTTATGTTAATTTTAATTTTATTTTTATTTTAATTTTATGTTAATTTTTATTTTTATTTTATTTTAATTTTAATTTTATTTTTTATTTTAATTTTATGTTAATTTTATTTTTATTTAAATTTTTTATTTAATTTTAATTTTATTTTTATTTTTATTTTATTTTTAATTTTATTTTAATTTTATTTATTTATTTTTTTTAATTTAATTTTAATTTTATTTTTATTTTTATCCAGACTGAATAATAATACCATCTCATTTATACAGAAGCAACTGTCATTCCCACTGCAAATATTTTTTATTTATTTTAATTTTAATTTTAATTTAATTTTTATTTTATTTTTCATTTTATTTTTATTTTAATTTAAAATTTTTAATTTTATTTTTATTTTAATTTTTATTTTATTTTTTTATTTTAATTTTAATTTTATTTTATTTTTATCCAGACTGAATAATAACACCATCTCATTTATACAGAAGGAACTGTCATTCCCACTGCAAATATTTTTTATTTTTTATTTATATTTTTCATTCATAGTTTTTGTTTTTTTCACATTGATAAATTAATTTATTTTATATATTTACACAAATCATATATTTTAAGTATAATTAATTGATGTAATTATTTTGATTATCGGTGGTACACTTATGAATTCATTATATCACATAAGGTAGAATATATTGGAGCGCGGTACACTACTGGCATTCGTGAACATTTTAGTGACAGCAGGGTTAGCTGAACGTTTTGATATAAGATATGTGTAGCTGGGCTTGAAAATGAAAGAGTGATGGCAGTTTACAAATCATGTTCTGATTTTTCCTTCCACACTGTAGCTTTCTCACTTCTCACTCTAATGTGACTCAGCTGCCCCCTGAGTGACCTTTGGTTGCACCTGTTACCTCAGTCAGTCACCGGTGTGTGAGAAGCTCTGCTCTAAACACACTGCTCAAACTTGCCAAATTCACTGGCGATTGCCATCTTCAAACGCTTGTAGTTTTAAAAGTATAAATGCTACTGGGAAAAGGTTTATATTGTGACAATCACAAGAAACAGACCTAAATTTTGATATATTAGTATGTCTCTGCAATATTAAAAATGAAGGCACAGTCGCAGTTTAAAAACGTCCCTTAACATTTCAGGTGGCTGTGAGTGAAGTTTCAATGAAAGTCAATGGGAGGGGTGAGGTATAAACAAATGGTCATATTCTGAAAACTATCAGGAGTATGTCCTAGCCGTGAACATTTTTTAGTGACAGCAGGGTTAGCTGAACGTTTTGATATAAGATATGTGTAGGTGGGCGCTTGAAAATGACATAGTTATGGCAGTTTACAAATCATGTTCTGATTTTTCCTTTCACACTGTAGCTTTCTCACTCTATGTGACTCAGCTGCCCCTGAGTGACCTTTGGTTGCACCTGTTACCTCAGTCAGTCACAGGTGTGTGAGAAGTTCTGCTCTAAACAGGCTGTTTTAAACTTGGCAAGTTCACTGGCGATTGCCATCTTCAAACGCTTGTAGTTTTAAAAGTATAAATGCTACGGTTGAAAAGGTTTATATTGTGACAATCACAAGAAACAGAACCTAAATTTTGATGTATAGTATGTCTCTGAAAGATAAAAAATGAAGGCACAGTCGCAGTTTAAAAAAACGCCCTTAAAATTTCTTGTGTCTAAAGTGGGAGTTTCAATGAAAGTCAATGGGAGGGGTGAGGTCACAAACAATATTGGTCATATTGTTGGAAAAAACTATCAGGAGTATGTCCTAGCCGTGAAATAGAGATGAGCGAAGTATTCAAACAACATGTCGACTTCGAACTGATTTCGGCGAATTTGTGAAAAAAATTTCGATTCGAAGTTCGAATATATTCGCTGTGGAATTTAACTAAAAAGGGTGTTTAGGCTTCAGAGAGATTAATATTAGTGTGAACCTGTCCTTTTTTTTTAAAAGCCCCTTTGGGTCTGCTGGGGAAGAGAATAAAACTGCAGTCTTTGCTGCGTTTTGGGGCCGCGTTTAGAATCACCCCCATTTCATATTTGGGCAGTCCGGGGCCAAAAACCCGAGTGTGGGCCACGTGTGGCGGGGGGGGCAGCAGCAAGGGAGGGCCTACAGCCCTAGGGCAAAATGGAAAACCACCGCAGTGTGAGGAGACCTGAAAGTGGCACAGGCAGGTGTGGCGATGGACAGCAGAATGGGAGGCCGTACGGGAACATGCACATTTCTGGGACTTTAAG
>CATNWA010004344.1:0-15222 GCA_951230385.1 Staurois parvus | reverse complement strand
CCCTAAAACGATTTGTGGCCCTCAAAACAATTCGTATCCCCATAACAATTCTGTCTGCCCCTGAGTAACAATTCTGTGTCCCTAAGTAACGTTTCTGTGGCCTAAACTAACGATTCTGTGGCCCCTAAGTAACGGAGGGGTTGGTATTTCTGTGGCCCTATGTAACCGTTTCTTATATGGCCCTAAGTAAACGATTCTGTGAGGCCCTAACTAACGTTTTCTCTGTAGTCCCTATGTAACGTTCTTCTCATCTGTCCCTATAACTTCACGTCCCATGCATTTACTAGCCCGTGTCTGTGCCTGATTGTTTGTTTGAATGCGACCTTGGATCGGGCGCAAATGGGAGAATTCTAAAATGTGCCGCCATTGTATTAGGCTCAGAACCATTACAACTGTGCTGGCGTGGCTGGCTTGCTTATTGGCTAATGACGATCACCAATGTCCATGAATGAATGCATTATTGGGTCAGCGACCGGCGCTTTTGTCAGCGCGCCTTACCCAGACAATCCCCCGCTCCGTCGCCGCACTTGTCGCCCGCCATTTTTTAGCGAAAAATTTTGATTCGCAAGCTATCCCGAAGTCTGCATTACTATTTAGGATTCGACGCGAATCGAAATTTTTTCCTAAATATTCGAAACGAATTCACTTCGCCTACTACGAATTTCGCCTCATCTCTAACAATAACATTACTCTGAGAGATATGGTTAAACACCTGCAGTATACTGAAATAACATTAATTAACATAACTGAACAGAAATTACCTAGCAACATAGTGTAACTTAAGAAAGTCCTAACTTGCTGTAACAGTCCCCACTTTGTCACACTGGTCAGTGGACAATGGAAAAAAAGCCTATTAGCTGGCAAAGTTGGAGCCCTTGAAGAAAGCACAATAGTTCCCAGCAGACAAAAACAGATTAAATTTTGCTCCGTTTGTTTTCTTACCAGACCCAGGGTGCTCCCTTCTGGGTTTTTCTGCACATGTGCTCTAATTCAGTTAAAGCCAAGTTCAAGTCAGACAGGGCTAGAAATTGCTGTGATGTTGCTATTTCAATCTTGCTGAGACAGTCCCTCCTTTCCTTCCTCACAAAGCTGTAAGAGGGCTCTCTAGTACAGTCTGATCTCACCAGGCATTCAAATCACACCTCACATTCTCACAGGAAAAGTTTCTTTCTTTTTTGATTTCTCACCTGATTGTGGTCAGCTATGCCAGGGATCTGTGCAGCAGCAGTTCGGTCTTTTCCCCACATACCTGCCTCTGCTATCCTCACCAGCCCATCATCCCCCTTGTCCTTGGCCTGTTGCATCAGCCCATTCACCACCCTCTAGGTTTGAATTAGATCCAGTAAGATGTTTATAGATGAGCATTGCAAAATGGTCTGCTTAACCACTTCCAGCTCAGTCTATAGTAAAAATGATGGTCAGGCGGGTGTTCTCCTTTCCTGGGTGGATGTCATACGACTTCCTCCCAGTTGTGCTTCCTGCCCACACAATAGCGTGATTCTGCTGCTACCGTTGTATCCGATAGGATAGTGGACCTAAATGGACCTAAACGATTGGTACGGGTTTGCTGTGTTTGGCCCAGGTACCATGTGATTGCTGTGATCAATCACAGTGATCACATGCTCACCATGTAAATAACTGTCATGAATGGCAGCCATTCAAGATTCTTATTTACTATTGTGGTGCTCTGATTGGTCACACAGTGGTCACATGGTGTACAGGACCCTGTACCATGTAATAGCTGTGACCATTCACAACATCACAATAGTAAACAACAGTAAAACAAGAGTCATGAATGAAAAACCATTCTTGACAGTTAAAATGGTTGCTGTTACTAGACGTGCACGCTGGAAGTTTTCATGTTGTTTAATTTTGGATGCATTCATACATTGAAAAATTTAATTTTGTCATGTTCATTATGTTGAATGAATTCATTTTTGGAATTTATTTTGTATCTTCAGCATTTGTTTAGTATATTCATTGGTCCACGCAGAGGCGTCCCTAGGGTTGGTGTCACCCGGTGCAGTAACACGTGACGTGGTGTCACCCCCCCAGAGAGGAAGGAGCGGTGCCGATGTAGCCGTAAAATGAGTATCCCGTGAAGATATGTATCCCCTGAAGCAACTGCGCATGTGCCAGTTTCAGGCCAAAGAAGCCGATCTCCGACTTTAGCACAGAGCTGCCACAGTTAACTTGTAGAGGTTGAACCTATACGGGTTAACTGATCTTGCAACCCATAGTGATCCCCAGGATCAGCTTCAGCGGTTTGCAACCTATAAGGGGTTAACTGTGGCACCTCTGCACTAAAGTCGGACATTGGTGATCGGCTTCTTTAGCCTGAAACCTGCACATGCGCAGTTGCTTCAGGGGATACATATCTTCAAGGGATACTCATTTTACCACTACACCGGGGGCAGCTGTCACTGTGCTGGGAATCCGGGATCACCCCAATAACTCACCAGGACCATCACAGAGCCCAGAAGCTCTGCTGGCATCCTGCTCCTGCACCACCTGTAATGGTGTCACCCCCCTAGGGACGCTACTGGGTCCAGGTGGATTTGAAAAATGTTGCAGTTTTTCCAGAAGATTGCTATATATTAGATTTATAATAGAATCGGATGGATTTGAATCAGAAGAATTCAATATTTTAGGTTGCTAGACCAACCCATCGAGAGAAATGGCATGAGCTGTTTGGACAATATCAACTGGAGGCATGTGCATCTGAAATTACAAATGGAATGAATACTGGATTCCTTCGTTATCTGAAGCTGAACAAATTATGGAACAAATTAAGAAATGTGTTTCATTTCCCCATGGGCCCGAACTGTTGCATCATGACGTCATCCGAATGAAACAAATTAAACGAATGCATTCGATAATTTAATTATAACTTTTTTTGCATTTGTTGCTGTGTCCATTCAGAGATTCATATACATCCAAATCTTTGAAAATTGAATTGTAACAAAGTGAAACGCACATGTGATCATCACTGTGACAAAAAATTACAATAAAAAAAAAAAATCCTGATAACCTTCCCAGAGTAGTACAGTGTCACTGCACTACTCTGGTGGCAGTAGGTAAAAAAAAAATTGTAAAGAAATAAATATAGAAATTGTAAAATAAATAAATTATATATATATATATATATACACAGTGAAGGAAATAAGTATTTGATAAGTAGGTGTATGGTAACACTGAGAGACAGAATAGCAACAAATAATTCAAAAGAAATGCATGTCTGACAAATTATGCACTGATTTGCATGTTCATGAGGAAAATAAGTATTTGATCTCCTTCACAAAACATGACTTAGTATTTGGTGGCAAATCCCTTGTTGTCAATTACAGAGGTCAGAAGTTTCCTGTAGTTGGCCACCAGGTTTGCACACATCTCAGGAGGGATTTTGGCCCACTCCTCTTGGCAGGTCTTCTCCAAGTCATTAAGGTTTGGTGGCTGATGTTTGGCAACTTGAACTTTCAGCCCCCTCCACAGATCTTCAATTGGATTAAGGTCTGGAGACTGGCTAGGCCACTCCAGGACCTTAATGTGCTTCTTCTTGAGCCACTCCATTGTTGCCTTGGCTGTGTGTTTTTGAGTCATTGTCATGCTGGACAACTCATCCACGACCCATTTTCAATGCCCTGGCTGAGGGAAGAAGGTTCTCACCCAAGATTTGATGGTCCCTTTAAGAGACTGCTTCTAATCTCAGCTTGTTACCTGTATGAAAGACACCTGGTATCCAGAAATCCTGCTGAATGATAGGGGATCAAATACTTATTTCTCCCATGAACATGCAAAGCAGTGCAAAATTTGTTAGACATGCATTTCTTTTGAATTTTTTGTTGCTATACTGTCTCTCAGTGTTACAATACACCTACCATTCAATTTTTAGACTGATCATTTCTTTGCGAGTGGGCAAACATTCAAAATCAGTAGGGGATCAAATACTTATTTCCTTCACTGTGCATATATGTGTATATATATATATATATATATATATATATATATATCTGTATATCGCAAAAAGTATTGGGACGCCTTCCTTTACACTCACATGAGCTTTATTGGCATCCCAGTCTTAGTCCATAGGGTTCAATATTGAGTTGGCCCCCACCCTTTGCAGCTATAACAGCTTCAACTCTTCTAGGAAGGCTGTCTACAAGATTTAGGGGTGTGTCAACTGGAATGTTTGACCATTCTTCCAGAAGTGCATTTATGAGGTCAGGCACTGATGTCGAACCAGACTGCCTGGCTCGCGGTCTCAGCTCTAAATAATCCCAAAGGTGTTCTTTCGGGTTGAGGTCAGGACTCTTTGCAGGCCAGTCAAGTTCCTCCACCCCCAAACTCACTCATCAATGTCTTTATGGACCTTGCTTTGTGCACTGGTGCGCAGTCATGTTGGAACAGGAAGGGGCTATCCCCAAACTGTTCCCACAAAGTTGGGCGAATGAAATTGTCCAAAATGTCTTGGTATGCTGGCGCCTTAAGAGTTCCCTTCACTGGAATTAGGGGGCCAAGCCCAACCCCTGAAAAACAACTCCACACCATAATCTTCCCTCCACCAAACTTTACACTTGGCACAATGTAGTCAGGCAAGTACTGTTCTCCTGCCAACCACCAAACCCAGACACATCCATTGGATTGCCAGACAGAGAAGTGTGATTGGTCACTCCAGAGAACATGTTTCCACTGCTCTAGAGTCCAGTGGTGGCATGCTTTACACCACTGCATCCAACACTTTGCATTGCACTTGGTGATGTAAGGCTTGGATGCAGCTGCTTTGCCATGGAAACCCATTCCATGAAGCTCTCTCTCTCTCTCTCTCTCTCTCTCTCTCTCTCTCTCTATATATATATATATATATATATACACAGTTGTGTTCAAAATAATAGCAGTCAGACATCACTAACCTGATCAATCACTGTTTTTGGTAGAAATTATATTTCTACATAGCAAATAATTTACTAGCAGGTGTAGTAGCGTAATATAAATCCAACAGACCCAACATGACATGCATGCTGCTGATTCTGTGTAATTGAATCACTAATTAAAAGGGGCATGTTCAAAATAATAGCAGTGTGGAGTTCTATTAGTGAGGTCATTCATTCTTTGAAAAACAGGTGGCAATTATTGCCCTTATTTAAGGAAGGAAGGCAGCAAATGTTGTACATGCTGGTTACAGTGCATTTCTCTCTGAAATTCTGAGGAAAATGGGTCATTCCAGACATTGTTCAGAAGAACAGTGTACCTTGATTAAAAAAGTTGGAGAGGGAAAACATATAAAGAAGTGCAGAAAATGATAGGCTGCTCAGCTAAAATGATCACAAATGCGTTAAAATGGCAACCAAAACCTGAAAGATGTGGAAGAAAGCGAAAAACTACCATTCGAATGGATAGAAGAATAACCAAAATAGCAAGGACTCAGCCAACAATCAGCTCCAGGAAGATCAAAGAAGGTCTAAAGTTACCTGTGAGTACTGTTACAATTAGAAGATGCCTATGTGAAGCCAAGCTATCTGCAAGAAGCCCCCACAAAGTCCCACTGTTGAAAAAAAGACGTGCTGAAGAGGTTACAATTTGCCAAAGAGCACATTGACTGGCCTAAAAAGAAATGGCGCAACATTTTGTGGACTGATGAAAGTAAGATTGTTCTTTTTGGGTCTAGTGGCCGGAGACAGTTTGTCAGACGACCCCCAAACACTGAATTCAAGCCACAGTACACTGTGAAGACAGTGAAGCATGGTTGCGCAAGCATCATGATATGGGGATGTTTCTCATACTACGGTGTTGGGCCTATTTATCGCATACCAGGGATCATGGATCAGTTTGAATACATCAGAATACTTGAAGAGGTCATGCTGCCTTATGCTGAAGAGGAAATCCCCTTGAAATGGGTGTTCCAACAAGACAACGACCCCAAACACACCAGTAAATGTGCAACATCTTGGTTCTAGACCAACAAGATTGACGTTATGGAGTGGCCAGCGTTAGTGAAAAGGACTAATGTTCTACCTGCACCTGCTACAGTTCTTGAAAAGACTGAACAAAACAAGAGAATTGAGGACCCAAATCGCCAGTGTCCAATACATAACAAACCACTTATACTTAAGAAATGTATCGGCTTCAGAAAGAAAACCCTCCAAGTACGTAAGGAACTTTTGAAGAAATTTGGGGTTTGCTACAAATGCTGTGCCTCCACAGAACACTTTGCAAAGGACTGTAAAGCGATCATCAAATGTATAGGGTGTGACAGTGATGAAAACAATTGCATTGTTTTCCTATGTTCTTCCCTTCCCTATTGTTTTGCAGATGTTACTCGAAAGAATCTTCATTATTTATATTGGACTTGAACTAACATTTATTATAATAGAAATCATAAATTTCGACGGGGAGTGTCATGTTTCACATTACTGTCATATTGACTGTCATATGCCTTTAAGTGTTTTCTATATCTTGTCTCTGCTCCTCCCTTTCCTTTGGTTTAGTTAATGCTGTATAGATATCCCACCCCTTTTTCCCAGTAAGGCATTTCAACAAGCCTCATGGCATGGAGCAGAAAAACATTATGATCTTTTGACCTATCGAATGTTCATTGTTGTAAGATTCTCTCCCGTTTATGGAATAAACTTCACAAGATCTACAAGATGTCTTATCAATTGAGTCACTGACTGTGGTATCCAACTGAGGTTGAAGTTAGCTCATCACAACTGTAAGTTACAGAGATCACACTATCAATGCTTAGATTGGATAGACAGAACCACCACCACACCAATTACAGTGTCCCTGATCACCACCACACCTGTTACAGTGTCCCTGATCACCGCCACACCAGTTGCACTGTCCATGATCTCTGCCACAGCAGACATAGTGTCCCTGATCACCACTACAGCAGTCATAGTGTCACCACAAGGACTTGTTCACATGTGCAATTCTCTCTGAAGAGCCATTCATATTCAGATCACTTTTCAGAGAGCATTTGACAGACAGTGAGGGGGCATTGTATTGCCTTCTCACCACTTGCTTTAACCCACTGGACCCCACACAAGCAACCCCATTCACTTGAAGAAGATACGATCGGCGTAAGTACGGGGTGTATAATTCCTGCCACACAGCTGCGAAGCAAAGCATTGCAGCCATGGCTTGTACTAACCCTGATCAATTAAATAGATGGTATATGGTGTGAATCCTTGTGAGCTATTATGAGTCCAATAGGTGTTTTAAATAATAATAATATACTAATCTTTATGTGTGGTGCGCTGGCACTTACACAAACTCACTTAGTGGTGTCAAATCAATATAAATGGTATTTAAAGTGCCGCGCGCTCCTATTATTGTGCATGTATATCTCTACATCCACTCTATGGTTGTTAAACTCAATCAATGAATATAGAAATCAAGTGTAAGTCATAATACTAATCGTGAGTGGTGAGCCATAAATTAATCAATGCAATAAAATGATTCCCAGTGAATAACCAATACACACATCATAACCTAGATGTGTGTGATGAAAGATGTGAAACCTTAATATGATGTGAATATAATTAGTGCCATTCTAATTATATACAATCAATCCAGTAATAGTTGTGCAACTATACACTCCCATGTGCACGTGCATAAATATAAATAAAATTAAAAGTCT
Organism: Staurois parvus; assembly: GCA_951230385.1. Lineage (NCBI taxonomy): Eukaryota > Metazoa > Chordata > Amphibia > Anura > Ranidae > Staurois > Staurois parvus. Next base: position 7,583 of record CATNWA010004344.1, on the reverse strand, counting down.
TTGTATAAAAGTGCCAAAGTGAGGGTGATTCCTTGTTTCTCCTCGCCAGGTGCCTTATGATCTTCCTATGCGCTCACCTTTATGTTTGCCTGAAAGAATTCAGGCAAATACGCTTTTTGATCCTTCCAGGATCAATGGATAAACGCTCTGTGTTATAGATGTGCCAAGGTGTGGATGTAGGTACTCCTGTACTCTCCTCTTTCTCCTTTGTTCCACTGCTCATATATCGATTGTGAGACCAGCTTTTTCTCCTTATTCCCCTCCAGGGGTCATCTCCTTCTCATTTTCCTCCTCTCACCCATATGCAATTTGGGGGTCAGATATAGAGAAAATAAAACAAACGATAGTGCCTTATCCTTTAAAAAAAATGATGGAAATTTATTTTCTGCCTGTAGCGGTATTGCACAGCTAGATACATTTCCTTGATAGTACAGGGCGGCAAATATATCATGTAGAAATCCTGGGTGAGCAATCCTCAATCTCTGCTCTCCCTCCCTGCCTGCCTCTGTCTGCAGTCGGAATTACCGAGCCTCACCGCTACCACGTCGTGACGTCAGAGCCCCTCCCCTACGCGTTGCGTCACAGGGTCACGTGACTTCATCAGGGGGATAGTGATTGGATGCCACGACTAGTAATGCCCATATATATATTGCTCGGCCGCCATCTTTGTGAAGCCCACATGGGCGCGGCCATTTTCTAGTTGATTTTTGTGCCTTCACTGCAACTCAGTGTCTGTCCGTACAAATCCACTTGAGTGCAGGGATAGATCTGTCTGTCAGACGTGGCTGCTCGGGTCAGCTGTAATCCATCTCTCCTATTGCTAATCACAAATTACTTTGTATAAAGCTGTGTATATATCTTACTGCAGGAAAACCTTACAAATATGTACAATCTTTATTACATCTCAAAACATAAATAAATATATATAAAATCCCCCTGATATTTATGCTAGTGCAACAAATAACAAATGAAAAATAAAAAAATAAATATATAGAATACATTTATATTGATGTTGGTGTAAACACTTATATCAAAGCCCCTAATGTCATTTATCAACCATCCCAATCTAGGTAATGTGTATGTAACTCTCACTTCACTCTCAGCTTATTTAATATTAGTATGATTGTGTATGCACCCTATCTTATGCTAAGTTTATTACAGATACTAGATATTGTCTACTCGCACGTCTATATTATTAAAAATATTAAAAAATTAAAAATATTAAAAAAAAATATTAAAATATATATATATTATAAAAAAAAAAAAAAAAAAAAAAAATAATATATATAAAAATTAAAAAATAAGTATTAAACTTTAAATGTAAATATACTTTATTAAAATAGGAAAGTGATGATTATATTGAGAGCAATCTCATCCTATGTTGATTTGGTGGGCTTCAGATCAAATATTGTTGCTTCTACATACTTATGCTTATTTATTACTAATGAAACATGCCAGATCGAATTCTTTGTTCAACCCATTAGGAGCTAGACAACCCATTTCATATATCCACTTGGATTCCTTCTTACTTATTTCTCTTATTAAGTTATCTCCCCTCCAGTGTTGTACATGTTTTTCTACACCCCAAAACTCCAAAAATCTTGCATCTTTATTGTGATATTTCTTAAAGTGCTGCGATAAATGGTGGTATTTATACCCTCTATTGATGTTATATACGTGTTCTTTTATTCTTTCTCTTAGCATTCTTTTCGTGCGACCAATGTATATCAGGTTACACGGACATTTCAAGGCATATATAACCCCTCTTGTGTCACATGATATAAATTGCTTGATGCTATACTCTTTTCCACTGATGGGGTTCTGAAATGTATATCTTCTTCTGGGGTTATTTACCACTCTGGTGCAGCTATAACATCTGCCACAGGTAAAAAAAACCCCTTTCTTTGGAAAAAACTAAGTTGGTGTCTTTTAGTGGGTGGTTCAAGTATGTTTTTGACCACATTATCTCTAATATTGGGAGCTTTTTTGTATATAAACCTTGGTATTTCCGGAATATTATTCTTCAGATGTTTATCTAATGTTAGAATCTTCCAATGTTTCTTTATGATATTCTGTACTGATTTGTACTGTGTATTGTATTGTAGTACTACTGATAATTCCTCTTTTTCAGTGTTCTCTTTCTGTTTATCTACTACCAACTTATTACGATCCATGAACCCTACTTTCTCTCTTTCTTCTTGTATGGTTTCTTTTTTGTACCCTTTTTGTATGAATCTTTCTGATAGTATTCTACTTTGTTCTACGTAATCCTTCATTTGAGTGCAGTTCCTTTTGAGCCTAATAAATTGGCCTCTGGGGATATTTGTTAACCACGCTTTGTGATGGCAGCTATCTATAGGGATGTATGCATTTCTGTCTACTGATTTAAAATAATTTTTAGTGCATAATTGTGTTCCTTCTTTAAAAATCTGAATATCCAAAAAGTTTACAAAACTATCATGTATAACATAACTCAATTGTATATTTGCTTCATTCCTATTTAGATCTTCAAAGAATTTAGTCAGTTCTTCTTTCTCTCCATTCCATATAACCAATAGGTCATCAATGTACCTTTTGTATACTAATATTCCCGTTTGCATATTCTGAAATACACTGTCATCTTCCCATTTCGCCATATATAGATTAGCAATGCTAGGGGCGAATTTAGCGCCCATAGCAACTCCCCTACTCTGGGAATAATAAGTGTTACCATACCAAAAATAATTGTGAGTGAGACAGAACTTTAGGCATTTTATAATGAATTTTTTATGCTTACTCGGGATATTTCCATATTTGTTAAGCGCCCATTTAGCTGCTTCTATGGCTCCCTGGTGTCTATATTAGTATATAATGCTGCTGCTACATCCGCTGAACTCAAAGCGTGTTATTGTTAATCTGTATATCCTTTATTTCTTGTATTACACATGCTTTGTATCCCTCAAGTAAGCCCTGGTTTTAATTACCAGTGGTTGCAGATAATGATCTACATATTCACCCAATCTTGCTGTAAGTGAATCTATTCCATTTATAATGGGTCTTCCCGGTGGATGGGTGCTGTTTTTATGGATTTTGGGGACTGAGTACATTATTGGTAGTCTACATACTGATGGTGTTAAGTATTCATATTCTTTCTCATTTATCACTCCCTTCTTTTTTCCATATGAAACCAACTTTATCAGTTCTTTCTTATATTCCTTAGTGGGATTATTTATCAGCACAGCATATGTTTCTTTATCATTAAGCATTTCTGTCATAATTGATTCGTAGTATGTCTTAGATTGTATCACTATTCCCCCTCCCTTGTCTGCTGGACGTATTACGATATCATTCCTCTTTTTCAGTGCGTCTAGGCCTCTCTTAATTTAGTTGCCATATATGTTTTTTTTAACCTGGAGAGATTCCAGATCTTGCAATACCATTTGCTTAAACGTATCTATGTACTTATTATCTCCAATTTGTGGATTGAACACTGACTTGTTCCTCAATTGACTAAATGTAGTGTGTTCCATTGTACCATTATTGTATGTGGTGGGATTGCTAGCATAATATTTTTTCAAATTCAATTTCCTAATTAGTTTCTGTATGCTCACATACGTATCGAATTTGTTTAACCCTTTTTGTGGTGCATACTTGAGACCCTTACTTAACGCATAAGTTTCCTCCTCTGTTAGGGGTAATCCACTAATATTAAAAATTCCTTCATTTTTTAATTCCTTCTTCTTTTTTTGTTGTGACCTTCTTCCTCCTCTTTTCCCTCTCTTTCTTGCATATATTGTGTTTCTTCTTCCCTCTCCCCTTGGTGGTTCAGGTCCCATCCTAAAAAAGGATTCGGGATGGGTGAATTTGATGCTTCTCTTGCTAAAGGTGAGTATCTATTATGTGTGGGTACTGGGTGTGGTTGGTTCATTACTGGGTACTGTGCTTGGTAGTGTGTGGCCTTTGTGGTTTAGGATGGTATGGGCCTCTATTTTGACCTTGCCTCCCATATTGTTCTTGTGCGTAATAACCTTGGGGGCCTCTCTGGTTGTAACCTCTATTTCCATTGTGATATGGTCTCCCTCCTTGGTAGGGTTGGTGATATGGGGGTCTATAAGGCCCCGGTGTATACTGTTGTGGTCTCCAGTAATTAGGGTTCCCTCCTTGGTATTGGGGATAAGTTCTATATTCTTTTGTCGGTGTTTTAAAACCTAATACTTTTTTAGGGAGTGGTGGTGCCTTCTCATTGGTTTTAACTGGTGTGGATTCTGTGGATTTAATCCCATTGGTATTGGGGTTAGTTTGCCATTTAAATACTGATTTTTGTTGGTAATCCTGGCTGACTCTCTGGAATTTTTTCTTTTTCTTGTTCTTAATTTCTGTATCTTTTTTCTGGGCATTTTTGTTCAATTGGGATAAGTGTTTTGAAAACTCTGGGTGGTCTTTGCTAGTCTCTACCTTATTTTGGTAATCCTTTATCATTTTATCCACTTTCCTCATTTTTCTTTGTTTTCTCTTGAGTAGGAATTGGAGAACCTCCATTCCTTTTTCATTGAAGAAATTGTACCATTCCTCCTTATCTTCTTCCTCCAATAACCCATCATTGATGGGTAACTCCCATCTGAGCTTCCTTGGAATCATTCTTTCTTTTATATATTTTTCCATAGTAATTATGTCCCACCAGATGCCAATTTTTTTATCCATGGGTTCCTAATTTTTTAAACAGATTATTAATATTTAAATCATCCTGGTTATCTCCCATGAAAATGTTGTTAATATCAAGTTCCCTACTTTCCAAAAATGTGAACACCTCCATAATTTCTACAAACAAGGGATAAATGAGTATATTAAGTATGCTATATGGTGTGAATCCTTGTGAGCTATTATGAATCCAATAGGTGTTTTAAATACTAATTATATGCTAATCTTTAATGTGTGGTGCGCTGGCACTTGCACAAACTCACTTAGTGGTGTCAAATCAATATAAATGGTATTTAAAGTGCCGCGCTCCTATTATTGTGCATATGTATATCTCTAAATCCACTCTATGCTTGTTAAACTCAATCAATGAATATATAAATCATATATAAATCATAATAATAATCATGAGTGATGAGCCATAAATTAATCAATTCAATAAAATTATTACCAGTGAATAACCAATACACACATCATAACCTAGATGTGTGTAATGAAAAATGTTGAAACCTTAATATATGTGAATATTAAGTGAATATTTAAAATACATATAATTAGTGCCATTCTAATTATATACAATCAATCCAGTAATAATTGTGCAACTATACACTCCCATGTGCACGTGCATAAGTGTGATGAATAAATAAATAATTTAAATAAAAGTCTTTATAAAGAAGTGCAAAGTGAGGGTGATTCCTTGTTTCTCCTCTCGCCAGGTGCCTTATGATCTTCCTATGCGCTCACCTTTATGTTTGCCTGAAAGAATTCAGGCAAATACGCTTTTTGATCCTTCCAGGATCGATGAATAAAGGCTCTGTATTATAGATGTGCCAAGGTGTGGATGTAGGTACTCCTGTACTCTCCTCTTTCTCCTTTGTTCCACTGCTCATATATCATTTGTGAGACCAGCTTTTTCTCCTTATTCCCCTCCAGGGGTCATCTCCTTCTCATTTTCCTCCTCTCACCCATATGCAATTTGGGGGTCAGATATAGAGAAAATAAAACAAACAATGGTGCCTTATCCTTTAAAATGATGGAAATTTATTTCTGCCTGTAGCGGTATTGCACAGCTAGATACATTTCCTTGATGGTACAGGGCGGCAAATATATCATATAACAATCCTGGGTGAGCAATCCTCAATCTCTGCTCTCCCTCCCTGCCTGCCTCTGTCTGCAGTCGGAATTACCGAGCCTCACCGCTACCACGTCGTGACGTCAGAGCCCCTCCCCTACGCGTTGCGTCACAGGGTCACGTGACTTCATCAGGGGGATAGTGATTGGATGCCACGACTAGTAATGCCCATATATATATTGCTCGGCCGCCATCTTTGTGAAGCCCACATGGGCGCGGCCATTTTCTAGTTGATTTTTTGTGCCTACACTGCAACTCAGTGTCTGTCCGTACAGATCCACTTGAGTGCAGGGATAGATCTGTCTGTCAGACGTGCTACTCGGGTCAGCTGTAATTCATCTCTCCTATTGCTACTCACAAATTACTTTGTATAAAGCTGTGTATATATCTTACTGCAGGAAAACCTTTACAAATATGTACAATCTTTATTACATCTCAAAACATAAATAAATATATATAAAATCCCCTGATATTTATACTAGTGCAACAAATAACAAATGAAAAATAAAAAAATAAATGAATACATTTATATTGATGTTGGTGTAAACACTTATATCACAACCCCTAATGTCATTTATCAACCATCCCAATCTAGGTACAAACTCATCACTAAACTTATTTATAGGATAAATTGTGCAACTCCCATCTTCACTCTCAGCTTATTTAAAATTATACTGATTAATGTACTGCACCCTATGGTATGCTAAGTTATTACAGATACTAAAAAATATTATATCTACTCGCACGTCTATATATAAAAATAAAAAGTTATTAAAAAAAATTTAAAAAAAAAAATATTAAAAAAAAAATTAATATATAAAAAAAAATAATAAAATAAGTATAAATATTAAATGTAAATATACTTTATTAAAATTAGGAAAGTGATGATAATTATATTGAGAGCAATCCTCATCCTATGTTGATTTGGTGGGCTTCAGATCAAATATTGTTGCTTCTACATAATTATGCTTATTTATTACTAATGAAACATGCCAGATCGAATTCTTTGTTCAACCCATTCGGAGCTAGACAACCCATTTCGTATATCCACTTGGATTCCTTCTTACTTATTTCTCTTATTAAGTTATCTCCCCTCCAGTGTTGTACATGTTTTTCTACACCCCAAAACTCCAGAAGTCTTGCCTCTTTATTGTGATATTTCTTAAAGTGCTGTGATAAGTGGTGGTATTTATACCCTCTATTGATGTTATATACATGTTCTTTTATTCTTTCTCTTAACATTCTTTTCGTGCGACCAATGTATATCAAGGTTACACGGACATTTCAAGGCATATATAACCCCTTTTGTGTCACATGATATAAATTGCTTGATGCTATACTCTTTTCCACTGATGGGGTTCTGAAATGTATATCTTCTTCTGGGGTTATTTGCCACTCTGGTGCAGCTATAACATCTGCCACAGGTAAAAAAAAACCTTTCTTTGGAAAAAACTAAGTTGGTGTCTTTTAGTGGGTGGTTCAAGTATGTTTTTGACCACATTATCTCTAATATTGGGAGCTTTTTTGTATATGAACCTTGGTATTTCCGGAATGTTGTTTCTTCAAATGTTTATCTAATGTTAGAATCTTCCAATGTTTCTTTATGATATTCTGTACTGATTTGTACTGTGTATTGTATTGTAGTACTACTGATAGTTCCTCTTTTCCAGTGTTCTCTTTCTGTTTATCTACTACCAACTTATTACGATCCATGAACCCTACTTTCTCTCTTTCTTCTTGTATGGTTTCTTTTTTGTACCCTTTTTGTATGAATCTT
>CATNWA010004343.1:0-15949 GCA_951230385.1 Staurois parvus | reverse complement strand
ACAATAAATTCACCTCTTTTTTAAACCTCCCGACCCCCTAAAATCGGGCTTCCGCCCCCTACACCCACCGAAATGCCTTATCAAACTCCCAACGACCTGCTAACCGCCAAAGTAATGCCACTATTCAGTGCCCCACACCCTTGCCCCTCTCTGCGGCTTTGACAAAGTCGACCACCCCCCTTTTAAAAACACTACACCCCCCTCGGCCCAAGTTTCTGCTCTCCCTGGTCTCTCCTTCTGTCACAACGCTCTTTCGCGTTCCTAAAATGCTACCACCCCCTCCCACCCCCCCTCTCTGTTGGGGCCCCTCAAGGCTCGTCCTTGGGGCCCCTTCTCTTTCCCCATTAAACACCTCCCCCCTTTGGCCAACTCATTACCTTCTCACGGCTTCAACTACCACCTCTATCCGCGATACACAAATCATCTCTCAACCCCCACCTCACCCCCTTGGTCTCCCCCCCAATCACACACCTGCTGAGCGACATAATCAGACTGGATGTGGCTCCACTTCTTAAACTGAACCTCTCCCAAAAACCGAGTATATTGGTATTCCCCCAGGCGGGGAACACCACCCCCCATTGGACTTGCGTCTAATCACATCGAATCACAGATACTACATCGAACCCGGCCGCAGGCAGAGTACTTGGTGTCATGCTGGTACTCCAACCTATCCTTCGAGCACACAGTTCCATATCTTTAATAAAACTCGTGCGGACTCACCTCCGCAACATTCGCCAATATATACGCACGTTTCATAACTCCAGCAACACTACCTAAACAGCTCATTCCACTCCCTAATCTAAATCACGACTCGATTACTGCAACTCCCTCCTCACTGGCCTGCCTCAACGCTGGCCCCCCACTTCAGTCGGATCACGGCCAATAACGGCTGCCAGACTATTCACGCTTTCCCAATACCGCTCTGTCGTCCGCGCACCCCCTCTGCCCATATCCTCCACTGGCTTCCGTTTGCGCAAACGGCTCAAATTCAAAAAATCCTAACGCTGACGTACAAAGCTGTCTCCACCATACTGCCACCCCCCTGAAACTACAATCCCTGAACCTAATATCCAAGTTTTTCCGCCCAGCAGCACACTCCGCTCATCACAAGACCTCCATCTCTCTAGTTCATGGTCTCCTCCTCCCTGCACGCCTCCAGGGACTTCTCAAGGGGTGTCCACCCATACCTCTGGAACTCCCTGCCCCAACCCATCAGTTTATCACCACCACCCCCTACTTCTCCTTTAGGCGCACCCTGAAACCCCATCTCTTCATGGGAAAGGCCTACCCCACCCCTGCTAACTTGCTTGAACTCCTCCACTCTTCCTACCACTCCATCCACACAGCTATCTCCTACCTGTGCCACATCCCCTCCCTCCTAGATTGTTAAGCTTGATCGAGCAGGGCCCTCAATCCCCTATGTTTTGCATTGTTATTGGGTATTGTTTCTCGTTCACATGTTTCTGTCCCCCTCTGTAATGTACAGCGCTGGAGCTGAACTATTGGCGCTTTTTAAATACTGTATTATAATAATAAATCATAATACAGTGCAGTCGTCCTGTTCCCCTTCGCAGAAAAGCACCCCAAAGCATGATGTTACCACCCCCATGCTTCACAGTAGGGATGGTGTTCTTGGGATGCAACTCATCCTTCTTTTTCTCCAAACTCGACGAGTGAAGTTTAGACCAATAAAGTTATACTTTGGTCTCATCTGACACATGACTTTCTCCATGACCTTTCCTTGGGATCATCCAGATGGTCATTGGAAAACTTCAGATGGGCCCTGGACATGTGAGACTTGAGCAGGGAAAGGAAACCTTCCATTGCAATGCATGATTTGAAACCATGACGGCGTAGTGTTTTACCGACAGTGACCTTTGAAACTGTGGTCCAAGCTCTCTTCATGTCAGTGACCAGCTCTACCTTGTAGTTTCTGGGCTGATTCCTAACCTTCTTATCATTAGTGATACCCCACGAGGTGAGATCTTGCATGGAGCCCCAAGTACGAGGGATACTGACAGTCGTCTTTAGCTCTTCCAATTTTCTAACAATTGCTTCAACAGTTGATCTATTTTCACCAGCTGCTTGGCAATTGCCCCGTAGCCCTTTCAGCCTTGTGGAGGTCCACCACAATTTTGTCTCTGGTGTCTTTTGACAGACTCTTTGGTCTTGCCATGGGAGTAGTTGGCGTCCACTGACTGACTTTGGGGTGGACAGGTGTCTTTAAAGAGCTCAGTACAGGTGATACTACGTTAGATTAATGAGTGGAGTAGAGGTGGACTTTTTAAAGGCACAGTAACAGGTCTTTGAGAGCCAGAATTCTTGCTGTTTCTTAGGTGTTCCAATACCTTTGTTCAGCAGTGCAAGACAAATAAATTCTTTAAAATCATACAATGTGATTTCCTGATTTTTTTTTTTTAATTCTGTCTCTCAGAGTGGGAATGCACCTACAATGTGAATTTCAGACCCCTCCATGATTTCTAAGTGGGAGAACTTGCAAAATCGCCCAGGGTGTTCAAATACTTCTGTTCCTCACTGTATATGATTTATGTGAATTAATTATGGCAACTAATATTATTATTTCAGGTACTTATATAGCGCCGTGAATTTAGGCAGCGCTTTTCATATATATTGTACATTCACATCAGTCCCTAACCCTCAAGGGGCATACAATCTAAGGTCCCTAACTCACATTCACAATAAAATATCAGATTTTATCACCATATTAAGATGCATTTGTACTTTTGTTTCCACAAATCTTAGTGCTATTTTTAAACAGTGCTAAAAATCTAAAACATAACAATGGAGACTTCATACCTCTATTTTTTTCAGCTGTGTCTCAATTAAAGAAACTGCTTGTAAGCACTAGTTAAATGCTCTTATTTTTGAACTGTGTCCAGCACTGTGTGTTTGCTGTCTGTACCATGATCGAAGTAAGAGCAGGATATTTCGTTTGCTTTTCTGGAAATTCCCAAGGACATATCCTTTTGCAGTTCATGCCCATGAGAAGTCCAATAAAAAAAAAAAATTGAACATGGGATCCTTTTGTTATCTTTAGCAAACTTTGACCTTTGAAACAGACTTTTCAAGTGGGCAACAGTAGACTTCAGCATGTCATCTTACTTCTGGTATATACCTGACTTTGTTGTTATACAATGAGCTCTTTGTTATTCTTTAAACATAATTTAGCACCTGTTTACCCTATGTTAATTTCTGATCAATACACTTTTTATTCATCAAATTGCGAAAAAATCTTTAATCTCTTTTAAAGTTAATATTACAACGTGCAATGGAAAATGGGAAATTACATAAAAGTTAAGGAATGAGCTATATTTTATACAGATAAACACTGCTTTTCTTTTTCGCTCTTTGGTATATTAATGTTCAGAATCTCTGTTTTTGTTGGGTTAATTTTTTAGATTTGATAATTCACCATATTCCTTCAGGGTCTTCATTATACTTGGTAGTGTTATTCGGGGGTTGCCTACATAAAAACAATAGGTCGTTCCGCAAAAGCCGCTACTTTATGTTCTATATTTTCTATCTGGATTCCCTTTACCGCTCCACTATTCCTTATTATTGACAACAGGGGTTCCAATGTCAAAACGTACAACAAGGGGGACAATGGGCAGCCTTGTCTTGTTCCATTGGACATCCCAATGGATTCCGACCTCTCCCCATTTACTGTGATGATTGCGGTGGGTCTCCCTATATAATTTTTACCTATCCACTCACGCATTCTCTCTCCAATCCTCAACACTTCCAAGTTGTCCATCATAAAGCCCCAGTCTACTCTATCAAACGCCTTTTCGGCATCGATTGACAAGAGCACCACCGGGGCTTTCCCTTTTCTACTTTTCTGAATAAGCATTAAAGTTCTCAACCTATTGTCTCTACCCTCTCTCCCTGGACAAAGCCCACCCTGATCTCCATGGATCCATTCAGGCATTAGATCTTTCAGCCTGTTTTGCTAGAACCTTTGCGTACAAACTTGGTATCAGTGTTCAATAATGAAATTGGTCTGTAACTAGAGCACTGAGAAGGATCTTTTCCCTCCTTATGATGAGAACGACATGGGCCTGAAGGGATTCCCTCCTCCCCTCCATCCCACCTCCCAAGTCATTCATTACTTCTTCAACTTCGGTAACAGTAATTCACTAAATTTTTTATAGTACTTAACTGTATAACCATCCAGGCCTGGGCTTTTCCCACCCCCTGTACTTCTTAATGCTGCTTCTATTTCTTCCTGGGAAATTTCCACGTCCAAGGAGTTCAATTGTATTTCACTGAGCTTTGGTAATCCCGCATTTTTTAAATATATCATCCTTTTTTCGTTAATACCTCTCTAATTTCTTTTGGTGAACCTTGGGGACTAATATTATACAACTTTCTATAATACTCCGTGAATACTTTAATAATTTTTTTAGTTGAGTGGACCAACTCCCCCTTAGGACTTTTTTATCTTTTCTATATAATTCCTGTTTTTCTTTTTATTCAGGGCTCTCATTAAATATTTTCCTGGTCTATCTCCCCATCTATATCTTTCACTTAATACTTTGTTATATACTCTTCTCCTCTCCTCTTCCATCAATCTCTCTAACTCGTCTTTTTTATCCGTTAACTTCTGTCTTGTTTCTATTGTTATTTTCTTCTTATGTATCTGCTCCAAGTCCAGGATTTCCTTTAAGAGTCCACTAACCCTCTCTCTTCTTTCTTTTTTCTTCCTTGCTCCCATCGCAATCAAGATTTCTCTTATATATACCTTATGGCTTTCCCATACTATAGCTGTCGATACTTCCTCTGTCTCATTCTCCTTGAAATATACCTTAATCTCTTCCCTGATCTTCTGCGCTATAATCCTCATCCAAGAGAAGAGCCTCTTTTAGCCTCCATCCTAAGCCTCCCGTCCACCTTCCTCCCATCTGATTTTCATTATGATAGGGCATGATCCGAGAAAGTTCTTGTCTCTATTTCTATTTTAACCAGGAGTTCAATGAGTTGATGATCTATTAAAATGTAATCCAGTCTCGAGTATATCTCATGTGCATTAGAGAAGAAGGTATAGTCTCTGTCTTTCATATGCATTATTCTCCAGGTGCCCACCAGTTGGTACTCGTGGATCACCTTCTTCAAAGCTCTCAGAGATCTACCCCCCCTCTCTCTGCACACAAGAGAGGTTGCATCCTTTTGTGGGTCCATACAGAGATTCAAATCTCTTGCTATTATCAAAATCCATCAATCTTTTCAGCAGACCTTCAAAAAGATCTCCGGTTTCTTGTTGGGGCAATATATATTGGCTAATGTACACTCAATTCCTGTAGTTTACCTTTCAAGAACAGGAATCTCCCCTCCGGATCAGTCTTTCTATCTTTCAGCTCAAATCTCATATTCTTTGCCAGACCTATTGCCACCCCCTTTGCTCTTTTAATTGGAGAGTCAGCGTAATACCATGTTGGATTAATATTTGGATTTTAGTTTCACGTTTGACTCTATCTCAAATGTGTCTCCTGTAAAAATACCACTGACGTTGCCCTGTGATGTAATTCTTTAAACAATTTAAATCTTTTCCCAGGACAATTCAACCCATTCACATTATATGTTATAAACTGTATTTCTTCCATCCTTCTTGATCTGTCTGTCTATCTCTCTTCTGATTCGTCTCCTCCTATTAGGCCCAAATATATCTTGCAGAATATTAACCCCATAAACCCCTCCCCCCTCCCCCCCACGCCTATCCCTCTACCCCCCCCCCACCCCCCATTTTTTAGGCCTTCAAATTGCCTATCAATCATTTGTGGGTATAGGACCACCTTTGATTTTTTAAACCTTGGGGTTGAACTCCTCCCGTGTACGGCTTTCCCACCTCCAACCACCCCCGATTACCCTCGTTCTCTCCACATCTTTCAACTTTGCGATGCGGTTGAAAGAGATAGAGAGGAATATATATTAAAAAAAAAAAAAAAATCACATTATCCCCTCTAACTCCTGCCTACCTCCCCCCTACCTACTGTCTGCCATTCCTCTTTTCCCCATTGCCTATCTCTCCCTCTGTTTCCCACCAGCAATCCTTATTCTATGCAATTCCCAGTCTATCGCAGAAGTCACTCACTAGTCCTCAGGAAATCTCAGATATGCTGTAACGCCATTCTTCCATCCGATTAAACACTCTGGGTTACCCCATCTATATTAAACATTCCGTGTTCTCATATGCTCTAATAGGGGTTTCAAGGATCTCCTTCTCCACAATGTCTCATACGATAAGTCCGCAAATATCTGAATATTTATATCTCCATACTTAATAGTTGTTCTTCCTTTAGTCCTTTTCCAAATCTCTTCCTTATCTCCATATTTATGCAGCTGAACAATTACATCTCTTGGTTTTGCCTTCTCATTACCTTGGTGGAACTTTCCTGTTCTATATACTCCATCCAATTTAATTACCTCTGTTTCAGGTCTGTCCATAATGGAGTTTTGACATTTTACAGACTATTTCTTGAAGTTCTTTCCCTTTCAAAATTTCTGGGATTCCTCTTATCCTCAAGTTACTTCTCCTATTCCTGTTCTCTTGTACTTCTATTTTATGCAGCAATTGTTTCTGCGTATTCCTCATCATAGCAGCCCTTTTTTCTAGGCCTGAAATAAATTTGGGTATGTTTATTAATTTTTTCCTCCATTTCTTCCATTCTCTTTAACAGGTGCCATAGATCCTGTCGTATATTTGTCATTTCTTGCTTGAAAGTTTTTTCCAGATTTTTAAACATTTCGGCCATCTCTCTTTTATTCGGCACTTGTAAATCCTTTTCAAGATCTTTCCTCTCTAGGTTTTCTATCGACTGTCGGCTGCTACAATTCAGGCCCAGTGACAATCTGGGGCTATTTTTCCAGGCTGGTTTCCATTTCCCCTTTTTCATTACCGCTATGGGCCCTTTCTGGAGTCACATTCCCCTGGGAGGTATATTTTAATTGTACCCGTCTGGGACCCTTTAAGCCCACTTCCTTTAACGCTTTTATTCTTCATACCTCCTGTGCAGGCTGTACTCTTTAACCAGAGGGAGACTTTAGGCTGTATAATGGGGTATTGATATTAATCAAATCTCTCTTCTCTTCTAAAGCCACTTAACAATTTTCTCTTTCTCCTCTCTTCTTTCTTTTACTTTTTCTTTCACTTTCCAGATCTCCCTAGGAATCCCCCTTCACTCTTTTTTAGGCAGCTCATTTCTCACAGTCCAGGACACAAATACAATTACATATAACTTCTTCACTCACCCTCCTTCACTTGCTCATTGAGTGAGTCGACCCTGCTCCACAGCCGTCCGTTTGTTTCTCCTGGATTGTGTCTCTGGGGGATTCCTGCAGGGTCTCCTGTTGCTTGTAGATATGTGTCCTCTTCTGTGCAGCAGGTTTAGGGACTCTTCCGACATCTCCCCTTCTCCTGTCAGGGAACCGGCCGGCTTCTCAGCTTCCCAGAGCTCCTTTGCGGCCACCAGCGTCCTCCCGCCGCACTGCTCGGGTTTCCCCGGCAACCCGACAGCTGATCTTGGGTCTCTGCAGCGTGCTCCCCTCTCGGAGCTCCGTGCCCGCTCTCGTTCTCCTCCTCCTTCACCGCGCTGGATTCTCACCTTAGGAGACCTCACTCAGGTAGGGCACCGCAGTTTAAAAACCTGAGGGTTCTCAGGGTGGTCAGATCGGGGGTTATCGGAGAGCACTCACATCGTGCTCTCCGTCGCCGCCATGTTTAGGCTTCACCCCCTCCACCCACGCAGATAAACACTGCTATAAGCTGCATGAGTGGGGGATGCAATAAGCACTGACATTCTTTTTCTCCTTGGAATGTAATGTTAGTACTGCAGCAGACACGCGGTCATTCCAGAACCCTGCATGTCTTCATAAAAGCCTGGAACGCTGGCAGTGAGCTACCTTTAAAAAGTGCTCTCTTTTATACCTATGCTCTGCCCTTCAGATCACGTAAGCAGGTATCAAGTTTACAAGAAGGGCCTTGGAAGGCAAAAGCTCCAAGCTTTTGGTTAGTGATGTGCTAATCAAGTAGTATACAGTACACTCTTAATAAAGCAAGTCTCTGTTTTGCTTCAAATATTTAATTGTAGCGACAAGTTATATTAAAAAAAAAAAGGAAAGCTTTAAAGCATACCTATAGCAAAACTTTGATAGGGTTTTTGATAGGGTGAAAAGGGATTAGAAAACTGTCAAGTTTTTTATTGCTGTTTGTGTCCCCTTTAGGGAGATTTGCCCTCTCTATTTGCCCTGTTTACCATTATTACCTACCTTTTAAAAAAAATTTAAATAATAAACATATTATATACTCACCTGCTCTGTGCAATGGTAATGCACAGAACAGCCTGAACCTCCACTTCTAGAGTCCCCTGCTGTTGATCTTGGCTCCTCCTCTTCTCTGTGTGTCCACATAGCAAGCTGCTTGCTATGGGGGCACACAGTGTGTCCTTGCTCCTGAGCTGTGTGTGTATGGAGCAGCACTCCATAGACATACACAGCATGTCTTGACTTCACCCGGAGTCAATGGCTTCTGCTGTTGCCTAAGTTCCTGTGTGAAGAGGAAGAGAAGGAGAGAAAAGATCCAACTGTGAACAGCTGTGGATCGATTGAGGATTCAGGTAAGTATTTAGGGAGGTGGGGGAGGCAGATAGCTGTAATTTTTTTTTTAATCTTTGCAGTAAGGTAAAAAAATTTTTGGCTTTAGAACCTATATACAGGTGAAACTCGAAAATTAGAATATCATGCAAAAGTTCATTTTTTCAGTAATGCAACTTAAAAGGTGAAACTTAATATATGAGATAGACTCATTACATGCAAAGCAAGATAGTTCAAAGCCGTGATTTGTCATAATTTGTGATGATTATGGCTTACAGCTCATAAAAACCCCAAATCCACAATCTCAGAAAATTTAGAATATTGTGAAAAGATGCAATATTCTAGGCTCAAAGTGCCCCACTCTAATCAGCTAATTAAGCCATAACACCTGTAAAGGGTTCCTGAGCCTTTAAATGGTCTCTCAGTCTGGTTCAGTAGGAATCACAATCATGGGAAAGACTGCTGACCTGACATTTGTGCAGAAAAACCATCATTGACACCCCTCATAAGGAGGAAAGCCTCAAAAATGGTAATTGCAAAGAAGTTGGACATTTTTTATTTGAAAAAAACTTACAACCAGCAACAATTTTTATACAAAAATATCAAAAGAATAAATAACATAAACATCCTACTTGGTAACAAAGGAAAAAAAAAACGGATTACCCTCCTATAATAATACCCATAACAGACAAAGAAAAACCTGATCATTAGGACCAGGACATATAATTTTTACCTGCTTAAGGATCTTGTCTTTATAAACCTCCATTTTTACAGGAAACAGTAAACAAGGCACAAAGGAAGGCTTTAACAGCTATTACCTATTATCCTTCTATACATGCTTTCCACAGCTTTTAGCCCTTTACAAGGGGAAGACACACTTGTTTCAAGCGTACCGAAACCTAGACCATCAGTATGTGTAGCCATCTTTCAAAAAGTAAACTACAGACAAAAAATCTAGAAGGGGGTGTGAAAAAGGAGAAGAACACAAAGGAGAAACACAGGACAGCAACCCCACAAGAGATCAAAACAGACTGCCGCTACAGGCCTGATAATCTCCACACCTTTATCCAGACCCTTCGCCGCAGCCTGTCTTTCTCAAGACCCCGAATTTTCCCAACCTCACAAAGGATGTCACACACCACCACCTGGACAGGAAGGACCTTCTGCTGCAAGGAGACCTGACACCTTGCATTCCACATGTAATAAAACGGACAACTAGACAAATTAGAAAAAGTGTATTTAAATCATACCGGTATGACTTTCTAATGCTCCATATACCCACTCTGCATAAGACACGCATTGCAGGAAGGGGATGTCTAGAGCCCTCCCCCTCTTTGTACACCTCTACATTGAAGGGACACTGAAGCAAGAAGTGATCCATACTTTCCCACTTCCCCCACACTCCGTCCTCGGACAAACCATGGTCATCCAGAGAACGGTGCTTCAAGTTTCCCCTCACGTAGAGCCTGCCATGGAACGCAAGCCAGGCCTGGTCCCTAAATTTTAAGGGAATCCTTTTCCATATTTAATAAAACTCAGACCCTCCCTCAAGATATGGCCCGGGCAATCCTTCAAGGCCAGCGGTGGTGCATGAAACGCAGAGGCCCACAATCTTCTCCCTTAGGAGCCTCCCAGGGAGCGACCTGACCTCCTCAGTCACACACCACGCCTAAGAATCTTCAGACACGGGGCGACATAAGCCAGGGAGCTTACCATGCTTGACCCGCAAGTTCTTACCGGCCCACCACTCTCCCAGCAGCCAGAAAAGGTCTAAACCAAACTTGGAAAAAGACTTACCCATGCAGGGGGGTTCTCTTTTAGCATACTACCAATATTGTGCTTTATAAACATCAAAGATAAAAAAAAACAATCGGGTTGATCATACCTAGGCCACCCATCCCGCCTGGATCGGTAAGTCACATTTCACAAGGTTCAGTCTGTTTCCCCATAACAGCTGGAAGAAACACAACTGTAAACTCTCATATAGAGGAGACTCTGGCAAGAGAGAGATGAAACTGAGCTCGTACAAGAAAATGGGGTCCAAGTAGGGTTTTAATTAGGTCGACCCTTTCCCTTAGGGACAACCGCCACCCTTCCAGCATCTCACTTTGACATCGGCATCCCACCGACAACCTGGATTCCCAATTTGTTTTCACTGTAATTGGTGTCATCAGGTCCAAATTCGATGCCTAGCATTTTGATCTTTGACGGGGCTCTGGGAAGGCATCCCGGGAGCTCGAAACCCTCACCTTCCCTGCCCATCCAGAAAACTTCACATTTGTCGTGATTAATCTTGGGAGCCTGATGCCTCCGCATACTGCTCCATCTCCAAGACCACCTCCTGCGCCTCACTAGTTCCAGAGATGAAGACAGGCACATTATCAGCATAGGCCACGACCCTCAGAGGTGACTCACCAGTAGTGCCTCCGACACCCCGCCCAACACCCCAACATCTAGCCCTCCTGATGAAAGGGTCGATGGCAAAGGCATAAAGCAAAGGGCTCAGCGGACACCCCTGGCGCACCCCGAGCCAACCCCAAAGGGCCCCGCCAAACCCAACCATTGACCAACATGAAGCTCTCAGCTCCTTTATACAGTGTCTGCAGCCATCCAATGAACTCTCCCTCCAGGTCATACCTGCCAAGGAGATGCCAGAGGTACTCATGATCAACTGGTCAAAAGCCTTAGCCTGATCCAACGCCAGCAAGTACTTCCCACAAACATCAGCCCTGCACTGCTCCAGAGCCTCCTGGACAGCTAACACCGCTGAAAAAGGTACTCCTGCCCTGGACTGAACAGTGCTGCTGCTGCGAAAGTATTAGACCGTCTGCTACTGACGACAGGCACCAGAAAATAATCTTGGCCAGAATCTTTCTATCGACATTGAGCAGGCTAATGGCGGTGCCAATTCTCAATCATCGAAGAGTCCTTACCTTTTGACAGCAAAATCAACGGCTGATTTCCCTCATGGAGGGAGGAAGCGAACCCTCCTCTAAACAGCAATTATAAAACCTCCGCTAGGTGAAGTGCCAATCGGAAATTTAATAGGTCTTAAAAAAATTCAGCTGTTAAACAGTCTGACCCTGACATCTTCTTAATGGCCCAAACTATCTATCGCTTTGGCAACCTCTTCAGCCGTGATCTCACCTGTCAAACATGTAGGCGGAGTGTTATTTTCCAAACCTGGTGTAGAATCCAGGAAGCCTTGACATCCCTGCCTGGTCAAGGTGCTTCTCTCTCAACTATTGCATTTAGGAAAACGCTGTCATATCCCAGCCTGTCGTTGGAGCCTTTCCTGTCTTTGGGCCTAGTGATGGTGTTAAAATCACCTCCAAAGACAACCTGCTGAGCACGTAAAAAGAAATGGCTTCATCTTTGTAAAAAAGGCTATTTCCTATCCCCACTTTGACTGGGGACCGTATACATTAATTAAACGCAGTTCTTGCCCTTTCACAAGGACGTCCACGACCAAACACCTTCCAATCTCCACCTCAAGAAACCCGCCGGCACGTTACCATGCTGGAAAAATAGTACTGCAACTCCGCTGTAAGGCTCAGCTGCATGAGACCAAAAAGAGGGGCCACACCTCCACTCTCTTTTTGCCAGATGTTAATCGGCCAGGCAATTAAGCTGGGTCTCCTGCAAAAACAAAACATCAGCTCCAATTCCGCTGAGCAAAAATAAAGCTTGTACTACAAGCTCTTACAGATTTGATGCTGGCAACATTAATGGTTGCCACCTTTACCGGAGCAGGAACTGCCATTAAGATGCTTGAGATGGTTGTTTCTTAACCTTTGTTTTCCCAACCTTAGTAGGGGGCCTCGTCCTTTTCTTGAGAGAGCCCCCTTGTTCCTCATCCTCCATCGGGAAAGGGACTCACCTATGTTCCCCATCTTCCCCACGACAAGGTCCCAAACTTGTTAGACAAAGGAACCTCCTCCACCTCCAATGAGGATGAAGAAAGGCGGGGGAGCACAGGCTTGTTCCTACCCCCCTTCCCCACCACAGACCACCCATCTCCCTTGTCCTCCCCCCCTACCCCCTAAACCCTGGGCCTGAACCCAAATCCTCCTGATTACCACCCGAAGCCACAGAGTCCCTCTCCCACTCAAACGGCGATGGGAGAGCAACAGCGGGGGAGCAGGCACCAAGGGCCCTCCAACACCAGTACCCTTAGCTGCCTCCCGGATTTTTGACTGACCTGAAGAGGGGGATACTGGGGGGGGCAGACAACACCTGGGAAGGTACAGAAACAGGGTGAGATACTACAACAGGAGGAGAGACAGACATCATCGGGACGCACTAGGTGCTGCTGAAACTGGAGCAGCCACCGACTCAACAGAAACCTGCCTTGAAATTGCCTCACTGGCATCCTCAGCCTCCATTCTGGCCAATTCCTCCACTATCCCAGGCATGTTTGCAGGGCCTCTGGACAACTAGTGTAAGAATGGACAAGCTCCTGGCAGAGATTGCATCTGATTTGGTTGCAGTCTCTGGCCACATGACCAATCTCCTGACACAATGAGCATTTTAAAACGCTACAACCTGATGCAAAATGCCCTTTGCTGCCACACTTGTGACACAGCTTGGGCTGTCCAGCATAAAATATCACCAGCCTATCCTTACCTAGGAAGGCTGATGATGGGATATGGCTGATGACATTCCCCACCACTTTCAGCCTCACCGTTGTGGACCACCCACCCATCCATATTCCCCTGTCATCTAGCTGCTTCCTCATGGGACCTATCACATCCCCAAACTGGCTCAGCCAAATCATCAGGTCAGCAGCAGGTATACACTCATTTCTGACAAGGATAGTTATATTTTTAATCAGGGGCTGCCTGGAGACCACCTTGGGCTCCAACCCCTCCCACCTGGGAGTATCCTTCCACCCCCCCTCTTATCTCTGCCAGAAGAGATCCAGGCTCTCTGGCTTCACAAAAGAAACATTGAATTCCCTTGTACCAACAGGCGCTATGAAGGCAAATATGTCTTGGGCTTTAAAGCCCATCTCTAGTAACCTATCAATAACTTCTTGCCTACTGGGGGGCGAGCTTCCCCCTCTCCACCTGATTTGAACCACGTTCCTACGTTTTACCACGGTCCCTAACCCTCCAGCCAGCACTTCAGATGGTCTTGTCATACTCTGACCGCTACTCAGGGCAGCTGAATAGCTGAGCACTGGCTTCTGAGTCGGGAATGGGAGTGGAGGCGGGACCCTGAGCAGTCTCAGAGCCTGGACCAATGGCAGGTGTAGGGGTGGCATCCAAGGCAGAAGCAGAGATTACATTAAGGACGGACGCTGAAACAGGAGGTGGGGCAGAAGTATTAACATTACTATGGGTGGTTGCTTGGGAGGTATCCCCCACGGGAGTAGACATTGTATGCAGGCCAGAAACAGGGCTGGGAGGCGGGGCAATGACGTGACCATGGGCGGGTGCAGGGGCGGCATCTGAGACAAGATCCGAGACTGCTTTGGAGTCAGACATAGAGCCAGGGGGCGGGACAATGACATGACCGTAGGGCAAGTGCATGGGCGGTACCCGAGACGGGATCCGAGACTGCCTTGGAACCAGACACAGAGCTAGGAGGTGGGGCAGTGACGTGGCCATGGGCGGGTGCAGAAATGGCACCCAAAACAGGAGTAGAGATCGCACT
Organism: Staurois parvus; assembly: GCA_951230385.1. Lineage (NCBI taxonomy): Eukaryota > Metazoa > Chordata > Amphibia > Anura > Ranidae > Staurois > Staurois parvus. The sequence goes on along the minus strand of CATNWA010004343.1, from coordinate 1,684 downwards.
AAGCACGGACACTGCACCAAGGGGCGGGACAGAGGTAGTGACGCGATCCTGAGCTGGTGCAGAGATGGCACCCGACACAGGAGCAAAGCCTACACCCGGACCGGTTACCGAGCCAGGGGGCGGGGCAGGGCCATGGGCGGGCACTGAACCAGGAGCTGAAACGAGAGTAGAGGTGGAAACAGGGGAGGGTGCAGAGCAGGGAGCCGGGACGGGACTAGGGGCGGGACCAAGGGCCGGTGTAGAGACAGGTATAGAGGCGGGACCACTGATTGGAATAGGGACGTGACCTGGGATGGAAGGAGCAGGGATGGACACAGAGGCAGCCATGAGCTCAGCTTCAACCAAGCTGGACACACACACACAGGGTCAGAGACTGCAGACACCGCCATGACAGCAGCTGCACTATCAGACATACTGACAATCATTCACTCCGAACCGTCCATGTTACTCACAGTCCCAGGTTTGTGTAAGTCCTGTGGCTTTACCGCAACTCCTCTCACAGTCCCCCAAGCTAGCAGCCCTTTCCATTTCACTGGACATCCTCACCAGCCAGACATACACCGCTTTCTCCCTCTTTTTTGGCCTCATGGGTTTGGGACAAACATCCATTTCTGGGTCAGTGTCATCTGAGATAAATGCAAACTTCTTTCCCTGTAGTGGAGACTCCAGTTCAGTAATGAACTCCATAGCCCCCTCCTCCTCACCTTGCACCACCTGAGCCACCCAGTCCTGCTCAGGCTGCCTAGGAGGGATGGGAGCAGACTCTCCTACCACATTTCCAGTGGCCATAGCTCCACCATCTTGCTTGCTCCCTGCCTGCTGCAGAGCCCCCTTCAGCAGGATCAGACGAATCTTCTGAAGAAATAACACCACCATCATGGCCCCTCATCACTGCTACTGACTTATCTCTTGCTTGCTTGAACCTCTCCTCGTTTGCGTATTTCTCTTTCAATGCACCACTCGCCACCTTCAGTTTAGCCACAAGGTCCACTTGCAAGCGAACAGCTTTCTCCATACCTTCCAACTCTGGCCGCATAGCCTGCTGTTTGGTACTCCCAGACTCAGTCGTAAGTCGCTTTGAAACACTTTAAGTCCATCCTCATCTGGACTAGCTTTTCCTCCTCTCTTTCAATTTTCTTCACGTGGGTCACCACTCTCCCCCGGTAGTCAGCATAGGTCTCTCCAGCCTTAGGGCCCTTTCCCAGGTCCTCCACGGATGTCCTAGGACCGTACTAAGCGCCCTACGCAGGGGTCCACCACCCGGATCACAGCCAGGGACGGCCATGGTAAAGCGGGCTAAAGCCCAAAATTGAGCCCCAGGCTCCAAATGAGGCCTGCTGGAGCTCTAGAGAGCACTCTCTCACCACACACACCCCAGGGGGGGGGGGGGGGGGGGGGGGTGGGTGGGGGTGGTGGGGGGGGGGGCACACACCTTGCTGTAACTCCGCCCAACAGGAAATTGGAGCTGCAAGAAGTTGGAAATTTTTTTATTTGAAAAAAACTTGCAACCAGCAACAATTTTTATACCAAAAATATCAAAAGAATAAATAACGTAAACATCCTACTTGGTAACAAACAAAGGAAAAAAAAACAGATTACTCTCCTATAATAATAACTAGAGATGAGCGAATTATTCAAAAATTCGATTCGGCTGATTCGCCGAATTTGAGGAAGAAATTCGATT
>CATNWA010004342.1:0-15611 GCA_951230385.1 Staurois parvus | reverse complement strand
GTTTTTTGGCAAACTCAAGTACTTTTTGGCAAACGTTCTTGCTTTTTTATGTCCCCGTGCCCCAGCTGGGGTCCTCCTGGGCCCTCCCTCCCAAAACCCGTTTCTTTTCTTTTAAAATTTGTCGACGGATAGTTCGCCCAAAACCCCAAGATGCCCCCCTGAGCCTCCCGGGACAGTTTAAATGTTTTTGGGGAACATTTTTTGGGGCTGCTTACCCCAACCCCCGGGACAAATTCTGCGTTGCAATCTTTCATAAAATTTTCCTCATCCGTCCCGCCCCAGGAGTTTAAAGCACAGTGCCATGGGTTGAAAAAATTTCTTGAAAGGGCCCCCGCACTGGGACAAAGGCAAATCTTCCTCTGGAGATGGACTTGAAACCCCTTGAGATTGTTAAAAATTTAGCCACTTTTTTGGGGTTTCTCCAGGTCCTCATACATTTTTTCTGGGTCTCCTCTTTTCTGTTTCCCAAACCCTTTGGGTGGGGGCACAAAACAGACACCCCAATGAAAAAGGTTTTAAGTGAACGTCCCCCTTTTTTCCCCTTTTTTTTTTTCCCTTTTCGGTGTTGATTTCTATATTGCCCACACCTTTTAACTTTCCCCAGGTGGATTTTAACAGGAGCACAAAAATGCTTGAAACATTCTTATTTTTTCCCATTTAAGTGAAAGGGTGCCAAAAATTTTGTTCCACCCATTTTTTGGAGGTTTGTGTGACATTTTTGTCGAATTTTTTCCTTTTTTTTCCTCCCTTTTTTTTTTTTTGCCCAAAACACCCAAAGGGAATAAACATGTTTAATAGCAAAACAGGGTTTTAAAAATGCAATACTTTTTCGTGAGAAATAAAATTATTTCCGGGAGAAAAAAACCCAAGGGGGGCCCAAAAATTCGGCCATAAACTGTTATATATATATATTGTGCCCATTTAGGCGGGTAAAATCACCTTTTGCGTCATTTTTTTCCTGAGTTTTTGGGTTTAAATGTAGATTTTTTCCACAGGGGGAAGTGCTGGGGCCCCTACAGGGGGGGGGGGTAATGAGCCCACCGGGAAGGGTAGTTTTTCAATAAAATTTCCCCAGCCTGCTTGGGGAAGGGTTTAAAACCGGGAAACCGGGTTTTTGTCCCTTAAATTTGATTGGGGAGTAAAAGACTTATCTGTGGGGAGAACCTGGGTAAGGCTGACAACCTTTTTTGGGGGCCACTGGCAATGGGGGAAATCATGGGGCCCCTGTGCCCTTTCCCCAAATCCCCAAAAAAGCCTATAAAAAAGGGGAAACCACCATCTTTTTGGGGCCCCCCCCAAACTGCCCCCCGGGCAGTCCTAAATTTCCCCCAAAGGGGTTTCCCCCCTCCCCCCCTGGGTAAAACAAATGCCCTGTGTGGGTTTACCCCCAAAATTTAAACAGGGAGATGTTTTTTTTTTCTTATGTAAATTGTGTAAATAAAACTGCACCTTTTGTGTGGGTTTTTTTTTTCCACCAACACTGCTGTTTTGCTGTACCTGTTTTGCGTTGTGACCTCACCCAGGGGGTCACACACACCTGCTGCTGAGCAATCCCTGTTACTATATATATATATATATATATATATTAGTGTATGGGCCAGTTTAGACGGGAGACAAGTAATCTACCAGCATGTCTTTGGAGTATGGGAATGAACCCATGCAGGCACAGGGAGAACATGCAAAACTCTGTGCAGGTAGTATCATGGTTGTGATTCAAACCAAATGATCCTACTGCTTCTAGGTAGAAGTGCTAACCACTTAGCCACTGTACTGCCTGAGAGTTTTTAATGTCTGTATTTGTGTAATTCAACCACTGGTTCTGACAAGTTTATTCTTTAGTGATATTTAATTATTTAAAAATTGTCTCAATTTCTACTTCTTATTCATTTACTTCATATTAACTCTCTTTTCAGACTTTGGCAGGACCATGCCTTTTCTGGATCCAACTACAGTGCTCATTGCTATTTTCCTATGCTTTCTTATCTTACGTTTCTATGTGCCAAAGGATGACCTCAGTGGTTTCCCACCTGGCCCAAAAGGTTTGCCAATAATTGGAAATCTTCACATTCTGAATCTGAAGAGACCACAGGAAACTTTCATGCAGGTAATTTTTTAAATCAAGTACTGTATGATAACTCCATTTTCTTTTCTTGCTTTTAAACCTTTTAAAATGCAGTATCGGGACTGTTTTTACTGTTCAGTTCTGAACAGATTGCGGAAAAGAAAATCCATGGTCAGTACTAGAAATAACAGCTCTGGACAGGGGCGAACTGACAACTCATGGGGCCCCAGGCAATAGGGGATCATGGGGGGGCCCCGGTGTCCTTGCCCAGACTCAAAAAAAAAAATCCTATGAAAAAGGTACCAGGGGCATCTCATGGGGCCCCCTTACTGGGCCTTTGGGCAGTGCTTGAGTTTCCAAATGGTCAGTCTGCCCCTGGCTCTGGACTGCTTTTAACATGTTTTCCATGCTATACTTAATTGCTTTGCTGAAATGGTCCATTGTTTATGGAGCTCAATTTGATTTTTACACAAAAGAAAAAGACAGAAGTGAATCTTCCCCCTTCCCTTCTGAAAGCTCTATACAGAGTTTCAAGGAGACCGACAGATTCTGAATGGATACCACTTCTATATTCTTTCTGTTTATGAAGAAACTAAGTTGTGTGAATCCAGTGCCATTGATCCTCCCTGTGCAAAATGTTTGCAGGAGATTGGATCCTACCTTAGAGTTGTGTCCCTTAATACATTTAGGGCTCATTCCCACTTAACTGTTTTTCTAACTCTTGTCAAACGCCCCTTTAACGTTTGACAAGCGTTGGTCCGGCGTTTGCGGAGTGTTTTTAACGTGCCGCATGTGCGGTTCAGCAGCGGTTGCTGAGTGTAAAAAACTCCCCACAAACGCCTATAATGAGGTTTGAATGGTGTTAACGCTCTGCAAACGCCAGGTGTTTGCGGAGCGCACCATAGACTTGAATAGGAGGCTTCAACTCCTCCTGACTCAACCAGAGGCGTCTGTTTTGCCGCGATGCTAACGCTCCCGTTTGAACAGCACTATGTGCTGCAATGTGCAGAATCTTCCTAGGCGATTGAGGAAACGGTAAAAACGCTTCCCAAACGCCTGTCTGCCGCTTGCTAACAAGGCTAGTGTGAACATAGCCATAGGGTCAATCTTCTTTTTTTTTTTCTTTTTTTTTTTCTTCTTTTTTTTTTTTTTAACAGATGAAGAGAATATTGGTGAGGGAAGGATAGAGGGGGGAATGAGTGAAAGTTATGGACGAGATTGCTATCGTACAGTAGTAAGTACCATGTCAACACCAAGTGGTGGTGGTTAAAATGTCAAGAGGTTTTGGAATACCTGAAAGGACCAGCTCATGAGGGAATAGGCCCATCCTGTCTCTGTCTCCATCTATCAGGTTCTCTGTATGTATTTGGTCATTCATGATTGTGGCCCAGGATTATAAAGAAAGTGTTGTGGCTGTCTTCCTGTGTCTGGAGACAGTAGTTCAGGCTGCTGCTAAGCAGTGCTTGAGATCTTTTTATTGATAGTCGAACGTAGAAGCACAGAAAATAAAGCAAACTCTATGGAGGTTATTACATTTATTGATTGTTTTTATATGCTTGGAAGATGGAATGCCAGAAGGGTTGAATCCTGATACAGTTCAACCAGATGTGGAGATGGAAGCTTTTGATTCTGTTGGCATCTCCAATAAGTAGCAGAGGATGGAAACCTCTTTTGCAAGGTGGTTGGGTATCTGGATATGTGTGTGTTTTTTTTTTTTTTTTTTTCCTTGATAGTGGTTTAACAAGGATAGATAGTGTTAGAGTATATGCTTTAGTCCATTTATCCTTTATCTGGATTCAGAGCCCATTTCCAGGCCTGTTCAAAGCATGATCTTTCTTTATAGGGGCATCTCTCTCAAAATTGCATATAGCTTCTATATTGCCTTGGACCAAGGGTGGACTGACCATTTGGAAACTCAGGCACTGCCCGGGGTCAGTAGGGGGCCCCATGAGATACCCCTGGTACCTTTCATAGGCTTTTTTTTGGGTGTGGTTTGATTGTGGGCAAGAACACAGGGGCCCCATGATCCCCTGTCAGTCCACCCCTGCCTTGGACTACAAAGAGGAACAGTTCAAATTTCATCAGAGGGTGATTTAAAGCCCCTTTTGATATGGACCTTCTAGTCAGAGTTGCCATGTCTGGTACCATTCCTTCATGGTGGGTTGTGATTGGGGTTTAAACTCAAGTCTAAGTTTTGTTGGCATCTGGTAGAAGGACATGACATATTTGCATTTTTGTGTTATTAGATTTAGGAAAGATTTGGAGATAATTTGGAACATATTGTGGCGAAGGGACAAGGTCCGAAGGATAATTTTGAGGAACAAAGTATAGAATCCCATTGTTGCAGTAGGGTGGTACTTAATAGTGGGAGGCTCCTAGATAAATTAAAAATGTGTTTTTGGTGGGCAGTATCCAACCTGAGCAGGTTTTTTTTTTTTTTTTTTTTCTTTTCTGGGCTTTACAGGTCTTCCATAAGCTCACTGGTTAATTACGTCTGCATGTTACTGTGAAAGTGGTTCCAGTAATTTGGGAGGTCAAACACTGAGTTATGAATGTGTATCTGACCCAAACCCATCCCTGATGGTTTTGTTCATATGGAGAGCTTGGGGAGATTAAAGTTTAGGAGCACTTTTCCAAAACTTTTTCCCCTGGGACTTGCATTGGGAGGGTGCCTGTGTGAAAGATTGCTGTCTGAGCCTTGCCTCCGCGTGAGTCGTTCACTGAGAGACCTGGAAACCAAGTTGAGACTGAGTGGATACCTGAAGTAAACTGGGCTGAAGAGTGTTGCAGAGAATCTGGGTAGAAGCTGATTTGTGTGCAAACGTGGTGGACAACTACAAGAAACATCTGACCTCTGTGATTGCCAAGAAGGGATTTGCTACCAAGTCATGTTTTGTGAATGGGATCAAATACTTATTTCCCTCATGCAAATCAGTGCATAATTTGTTAGACATGCATTTCTTTTGAATTTTTTGTTTGCTATTCTATCACAATACACCTACCATTCAATTTTTAGACTGATCATTTCTTTGTGAGTGGGTAAAACATGCAAAATCAGCAGGGGATCAAATACTTATTTCCTTCACTGTATGTGGATTTACAGTTGTGACCAAAATTATTCAAACCCCCAATGCTGTAAAGGGGTTTAGGGACTATAGTGTACATTTGGAATTGTATTCAGAATCAAATCCTACAAGGACGTTGTAACTACCCAAATGCAACTAAAATGACATCAATTGTTTATGTAATACAGTAGTAAATGGTTCTTATGTGGTTTCTTCATTGCCACAATTATTCAACCCCTTAAAGACTACCACTCTGAAGAACAGAGGTTCATACAGGTGCTTTCCATCAGGTATTGAAAACACCTGTGGATGTCACGAGCAGCAATCAAGCATAATAAGCACCAATTAGGCAGCTTTAAAATGACTGTGATACTCAGCTCCTTCTAGACATTTACTGGTGTGGTTACAAACATGGTGAAGGCAAGAGAATGGTCCAGGAAGACAAGAGAAGAGGTGATTTCTCTTCACAGAAGGGCAATGGCTATAAGAAGATTGCAAAGATGTTAAACATACCAAGAGACACCTTAGGAAGCATCATTCGCAAATTCAAGGCAAAGGGCACTGTTGAAACGCTACCTGGTCGTGGCAGAAAGAAGATGCTGACTTCGACTGCTGTGCGCTACCTGAAGCGTAGAGTGGAGAGAAGTCCCCGTGTGACTGCTGAGGAACTGAGAAAAGATTTGTCAGATGTGGGTACAGAAGTTTCAGCCCAGACAATAAGACGCACACTGCGTAATGAAGGCCTCCGTGCCAGAACTCCCAGGCGTACCCCCTTGCTGTCTCCAAAGAATAAGAAGAGTCGACTGCAGTATGCCAAAAGCCATGTGGACAAACCACAAAAGTTGTGGGATAGTGTTCTGTGGACTGATGAAACAAAAATTAGAACTGTTTGGGCCCATGGATCAACGCTATGTTTGGAGGAGGAAGAACAAGGCCTATGATGAAAAGAACACCTTGCCTACTGTGAAGCATGGTGGAGGGTCAATCATGCTTTGGGGCTGTTTTGCTTCTGCAGGTACAGGGAAGCTTCAGCGTGTGCAAGGGTACCATGAATTCTCTTCAGTACCAGGAGATATTGGATGGAAACGTGATGCAGTCCGTCACACACCTGAGGCTTGGGAGACGTTGGACCTTTCAACAGGACAATGATCCCAAGCATACCTCCAAGTCCACTAGAGCATGGTTGCAGAGGAAAGGCTGGAACATTTTGGAGTGGCCATCGCAGTCACCAGACTTAAATCCGATTGAGAACCTCTGGTGGGACTTAAAGAAAGCAGTTGCAGTGCGCAAGCCTAAGAATGTGACTGAACTGGAGGCCTTTGCCCATGAAGAATGGGCGAAGATACCCGTAGATCGCTGCAAGACACTTGTGTCAAGCTATGCTTCACGTTTTAAAAGCTGTTATAACTGTAAAAGGATGCTGTACTAAGTACTAAGATTGAATGTCACTTGGGGTTGAATAAAACTGATAATGCTGTGAGCACAGAAAAGACATTTGTGGTTATTTCATTATAACTGTTATGTTATATTTGTCTGACCTACAAGTGCCTCTTTAATGTAAATGTAAGCAAGATGACTGAATGATCAAAAGCAATGTCAAACTGGCCAAAACACTCAATTTCAGTGGGGGGTTGAATAATTTTGGTCACAACTGTATGTGCATAGGTATTTTATACTGAGATTCACAAGACACATTGGGAAGAAAGTAAGATGTGGCCCTGAGTGTTGGTCCCCCCCCCCCAGTCTTTGCTTTTGCTGTGTCTTATCTCTAGTCTAATCCTAGTCTTATAACCATTGTTGTGTACATTTGTTTGTGTTCTTTCTGGGTGTTTCTTTTTTTCCCTCCCCCTTTCAACATCTCTTCTAACATTCTGCTAAAACTTTGTGAAATAGTACTGCCTGGACCTTAAGGAAGGGGACATACCCTGAAAGCTTGTCCTCAAAATTGTATGTTGGTGCTAAATCACGGCAGTACTCAATTGTTTCTGACAAAGCAAAAGGAACCTGGTGGGTGGAATGAAGCCATAACCAGATGCACCAAGTCTTGCAGCCAACAGGCCCAAATTCTAGGAGGGTGAAGCCAAAGGGGCAGCAGCATCTAATGTACTAACCAGGCATGGGCTCTGCTGAGGAATGAGAACTTGGATCTCCCTCTTTAGCTGGTGCTGATTTCACAGATCCAATCGGGTGTCTAGTTGAAGTTCTTGCATAGGAGGCATATGGAGAGTCTCTCAGAAATGTGGAAGATCTTCTGGAAATCATAGCACTGCCAATCTTCCTAGGTGGGTGGTTGTCAGGCTAAATGGGAAATGGTAAGGAAACTTTTAGGCACGCAGCTCATTCAATAAGGGACAGAAGGCCCACTGATTGCGCAGGGTGATGGAAGAAACAGTCTAGAAGACCTGCACCTCTGATCCATTAAAGATAAATTCCCTCACACTTCTTGCAGTGCAAACACTTCACCCTCTTCTGAAATTTAACAAAGTAGCACACTATCTCTTGGCAGGTCTGAATAATGCCCCTGAGGCTGGCGGACATGATAAGCTGGTTCCAACTTTACTGCAGTTGGGTGACCTTACCAAAAGGTCATTGAACAGGGTTTTCAGAGCCTGAAGGAACTGATCATGTTCAACTGATTCCAGGATGCCTCTAACCTTTAGATTCTGTTGCCTTCCTTGGTTATCCAGGTCTCCAACATGCAGCTGCATTTCAAAAAGCCATAAGTTATGGTGCCTAGTCAACTGGGGAAGCTCTGAAATGGCTTTCAAGTGGCGGGCTATGGAGTTCTCCACTTCCATGAGCGGAGTGGTGGCCGATCAACCGTTGCAGAGGAAAGTGTAGATTTGATGTATGACAGCAGGTCAGCACTTGAAGCAGAGCTGACTGCAGCCTCAGGGATGGTGTGCTGTGGCGAAGCCAAAGGGCTCAGAGCAGGATCCCCCATGCTGTGTGAAAGATAGGGGGCAGGTTGTGACCCAGCTGTGTGTGGAGAGCTGGTTGACAGGGGCGCCCACACTATTTTCCTAGGTGTTCTCTCTCCTCTTGTGGTACTGGAGTTTGAGTATTGAGCAGCCATTTTAGTTGTGTCCAAGGCCATGCCCCCTGGAAAGATGCTTTTAGATTTGCAATAAAATTGAGTAACTAAAAAAAACATTTCTGGTGGTTACTTTTTAGAAGTGTTTTTTTAAACGTCCCACTATACTTTCTACTACATTTGTACTTTGGGATGATGCCTTCTATAGTGTACAAGCCCCCCCAAAAAAAACAAACTTCACCTGTAGTTCTACTTCACCCTCCTAGCACACTTCCCCACAAATCTTCCACCCTAGCACAAATCCTCTCCCCCAAATCTGCCCTCCTAGCATACAACCCCTCCAAATTACCCTTCCTAGCAGAAATCCCTCTCAGCACCAATCCTCATACCTCAATCCCCCCACCTAAGACAAATTCCTCCTAGCTAAAACCTCTCCAAATTACACCACCATAAAATCCACCTCCCTCCTACACCTACCACATACCCCCCCCCCCCCCCATATTGCTTCTTGGCACAAATATCCCCATCCCCTCTCATGCACAAACCTCACATCTTGGCGCAAATGATTGTTACCTTCCCTTTCATTGTGTACAGTTCCCTTGGCCTGTAGACCACCCCCCCCCCCATCATCTCTGAAACTTACAGGTGGGAAACCAGGTAGAAGTGTGGGTTATGCTGTGCTCTCATGCCTGTCAGTGGAGTGATCCTCCATACAGCAGATAACACAGGATTGCATTATACAGTTTGACTACAGAATGAATAGAACACTGAACATGCCGATGTGAGTGATCCTGTCATCTGCTGTATGGAGGATCTCTCCACAGGAGAGCACAGCCCACACCTCCTGGCTCTCTCCTGCCATTTCTACTTTGCAAGCTTCACTGCTTCAGGCTGCTCTTCCCTTCTCCCAGCTGTGAGTGTGGGGATGGGGGAAGGCACTCAGCAGCCAGGAACAGTGTCCATGGAAAGACTGGCCTGGGGTGGCATACCCTACCCCCAGCACCCCCATAGATCTGGCCATGGAGAGTAGGGAAACCAGCAGCTGCCTAGTTCACCTAGTGGTAGCACGGGCCCTGAGTATCTGCCAGACAAAGAGCCAAGATGCAGGGCTGTCTTGGACAACTTAGTATTGTCTGTATTTTGCACTGATCCTGTGGTGTCTGGTGGAGGTCAAATAGAAAGGGGTTAGCTGTTGTGTATCCTGGATTAATGTTCTCATGATGGCAGTGATTGCTTGCTGTTAAAGCAATTTAAAGTAGACCTAAAAGCAAAACCTTTCTATCCTTGATAGAGTAAGGGAGAGTTATAACCCATCTGGTTTTGCCATCTTTCCCATTAGGGAAACTTCCCTTCACTGCCTGTCCTATAGCCCAAAAAAGTATGTGGAAATTCCTCAAGTGATGGAATCCTGATATGTCACCAGAGCTAATGCCCCTATTTGAAGATTTACCCTCTATTACTTTTCTGCGGACAAGCCAAAATGTGGGGTTTTCTTTTACTTATGTTTTCAATAATGTTAACAGGACAAACAGTGAATCTCCCTGATGGAGATACAGGCAGCAGTAAAAACCTGGCAGGTGTTGTAATCTCTACTCCATACAAAACGAAAACAAATTTTTTTACTTAGCTTTTTTAAAAACGTAGTGATGGCTAAACTGATGTGTGTGTGTGTCAACTCGTAGTGTCTATTTTTTCCATACCCTTCCTTCTTCCTTACAGAAGTCCCACTTGCATTTTATATCCTGTTAAGTCTCCCACCTTCCAATTATCCCCAAGTATAACTAAAGGCAAAACTTTTTTTTTTTTTGGGGGGGAATGGCAAATGCATTAATATGTTAGAATATGTAAACCCAATATTTCTTCTATGTGCCTCCCTGTACCATGTACTTGTATGAAACTATCCTGTTCTGTTTATAATGCTTCCTTTTATATGAAATCCCTGGTGTCCTTCCAGTTACTCTTTCCTATTTAAAACTGACCACATTAGGCAGGAAAGTGCAGCATGGTCAGTTCTCTAGCTGTGCTGGCTTGCCCCCTGCACAGCCTATCACGCAGTTTGCTGCTTGTTCTCCTCCTGGAGCTCCTTATGCAGGGTACATAGGGTATTTATGTTTTTTTTTTTTTTTTTTTTTTTTATGTAACCATAAATGTTTGCCTTTTTTCTATTTTACACTGAATGGGTGGTTTTAAAAAGGTGAGGGCTTGCATATTTTTTTAATGGATAATTTAAGCAGCCAGCCTAAAGATCCAGTTCAAACTGCTTGCAGGTTTTTAGTTGGGATACATTTTCATCCCTTGACCACACGTGGTTTAAGATCCAGAGATTTGGGAAAACACATGGGATTTCTCTACTAAACTTAACCAATAGTATATATTTCTCATTTCTAGCTCTCCAAGAAGTACGGATCAGTATTTAGCATACAGATAGGCACAACGAAGACAGTGGTAATTTGTGGGTATAAGGCAGTAAAAAGATGCTCTTGTCACCCATGCAGAAGAGTTTGCAGAAAGACCAGAAATTCCAATTTTCCAGAAATACCTAAAGGGATACGGTGAGATTTTTATTTTAACTGTTTACTTTTAAAGTCTGATTTCTTGTAATTTCATTAAATTGTAATGAGTTGTCCTACATGTACATAGGACCTGCACATTTGCTCATTAATACACACAGGCTCTACCTGCAGTGCTACACTATGGTTTGCTTTACCGCTCCTTTTCTCAATGCCAGTGAGGCTGATAAACTCAAAACCTAAAAATCTCTGAAAACTGAGTAATGTGCATTGAGCCATTAAACACCTTGTAGTAACTAATTGGCAAATCGCAATGTTTCGCATAGTAGCAAAAAAAGGTAGCCAACTACCATAGATTGACGATTTAGGTGGTGCCATCTTTACTAGAAAAGAATGTACTTTCTTTTTTTGTTCTGTCTGTATACCAAGAGAACAGGGTTTATGAAAAATTGCCTACTCCAAACAGGATATTGTGCTAAACCTGTAGGTAAAAATAAGCAAAACCTTCTCTAAATGGAAGATTAGTGGGCTTGATGATAAAGTTGGCAATGCCTCCACCCAGGACAGGACATGTGTGAACAGAAGGGATTCCCTTCCTGGGAAATGAACCAGTAATCTAAACAAGGTAATTGGGAGCAGAACTACTTAAACAGTATATAATAAACCATAAGCATATACACTCACCCACCACTTTATTAGGTACACCTTGCTAGTACTGAGTTGGACCCCCTTTTGCCTTCAGAACTGTCTTCATTCTTCATGGCATAGATTCAACAAGGTGTTGGAAACATTCCTCAGATTTTGGTCCTTATTGACATGAGTTACTGTTGCATTCCTATAATTTTGAACCAGTCTGCCCATTTTCCTCTGACATCAACAAGGCATTTTTGGCCATGCAACTGCCAGTCATTAGATATTTTCTTTCTTGCACTATTCTCTGTAAACCCTAGAGATGGTTTTACATGAACATCCCAGTAGATCAGCAGTTTTTGAAATACTCAGATCAGCCTTCCTACAACAACCGTGCCATGTTCAGAGTCTCTTAAATCCCCTTTCTTCCCCATTCTGATGCTCAGTTTTAACTGCAGCAAGTTGTCTTCACCACCACTTTAGTTCCCTCAAAGCATTGAGTTGCTGCCATGTGATCAGCCGATTAGCAATTTGTTACCAAGCAAACTGAACAGGTGTACTTAATAAGTGAGTGTAGATGCACACCAGTATAAAAAAAAAACAAGCCTTTATATATTAAAAGAGATTAATGACACTTACATCCAATGTGCAACAAAGTATTATCAGCAAAGGGCCTGATAGGAGTCTTGGTGAAGCTGTGAACGCCTATAGAGTTGACAATAGAGATAATATAAAGCAAATATACTGAGATGTGCCCCCCCCATACTTGGAACTGTCATATCCAAAATTCCCCTCATTGACCCTTATTACCTTACTGGACATGGTAAAAGGCTATGCAGTGCATTAGGGTTAAAAAAAAAAAAGAAAAGCTTGGGAAGATGTGTACATTCACCAGTTCATCAGAATTGCACATTTTGAACTTGTAGGAATTGCCAAAAACCCATGGTAGTCAGTTTGAACCTCATCCCTAGTGCCTAGAAAAGTCTGCTTGTAGCTGCTGTGTATCTGCAGCATAAGAGCTAAGACACTGTTGCCCATGATAAGCCAGGTATACACAGTCCAAATTTCAGCCAGTATTGGCTGGTTTCACACAATGGTCAACATTTGGCCATTGTGTACAGCAGCCAATTGGCATCCAATCATTGCATAGTTAGTACAGGAAGCTCCTCCAGTTTTGTTTATATTTGAGCATTTGTGCATTTCCACTTTAAGCCCCAATTCACATTGGTGTGACTTGTAAACACAGGGGTTTATTTACTAAAGCTGCTTCACTCAGAATCTCATTCACTTCTGTATGGAAACCAATCAGCTTCCTGGTTTTACTGCTAAAGTTTAATTGAACAAGCTGAGGTTAGAAGCTGGCTACCATGCACAGCTGTACCAGATTCTGAGTGCTCCAGCTTTAGTAAATTCTTGACAAGTGAAAACCAATTAATTTCAATTGTGGCCATTCCAATCAATGAAACTCAAGTCACAAGGACTTTAAAAGGGTTCCTGCACTGCTTTGATGGAATTTTAATCCTACTTGAGCTTTATAGACTCTAAAAGTCACACTGCATAGTCGCACAGCAATGGGGTCACAGCAATGTGAACTAAGGTTTTAATGTTTCATTTTAGTTTTTGTTTGTCTTAAATTAATCTTAAAAATTAGTAAAATAATTAGACTAATGAGGGGGTATTCAATTTTGCAGAAATTTTACTAAAATCTGACAATTTTAGGCAATGGAAATTTTAATTTTTTTCATCCCTAATTATAACAATGCACAGTACATGTATATATTGGTTACTGAGCTTAATCTAGATATAAAATGCTGACTAACAGTGGCACATTTAATGTCTCTACTGTAGGTATATTATTTTCACGTGGAGACAATTGGAAAGCAATGAGACGGTTTACCCTTTCAACTCTGAGAGACTTTGGAATGGGGAAGACTTCTTTTAGAGGACAAGATTCATGAAGAATGTGATGCATTGGTGAATAAGTTTAAATCATTTGAAGGTTTGTATATATTTGTCATCTAATAGAACTAAGAAAAACAATGTTTTGTCAAGTTACAGCTCGCCTTTCTCAAGGCAAACGGTGGATAGTAAAGTATTACCCTCTAAACGGCCATTCCATGACCCCCAATTTTTTTGCTATTTTTGCAGGATGGTTCTATTGCTATAAAGCTGGGGAGACATAACTTTTCTTGACACTTTGCTCTTACAATACAACTAGAAATGGAAAGATCCCTCAAGTGAGCAAATTTCCCTATTGGACAGTTGTCACTTGGACAAGTCTCCTCTTTGGAAGATTTCCCCTTTATTCTTGTTCCAGTGACAACTCAAATCTTAGATTTTCTCCCACTTTCAGTGCCAGTGACAATGGACTCCACAAGAAAACAAATTAAATATTCCAGATGAGGAAATAGACAGCTTTAAAGCCTGACAGAGGCTCTAAAACCTTCTCTAACACCTACTGTAACAAATGAAAACCTTGTCACTTTAGAGTGAAAATTCACAACTTAAAAACTTCAGAGAACACTTGAATTAAACATACCTA
Source organism: Staurois parvus (assembly GCA_951230385.1). Classification (NCBI taxonomy): domain Eukaryota; kingdom Metazoa; phylum Chordata; class Amphibia; order Anura; family Ranidae; genus Staurois; species Staurois parvus. Next base: position 1,768 of record CATNWA010004342.1, on the reverse strand, counting down.
TTTTCCAGGAAAGCTAAGGGCTTAAAGCCTTCTATTCTGTTAGCTGGCTGATGCTGTTTCTTTTATTTTAGGCAAACCATTTAACAATGCCATGATCATGAATTCTGCTATAGCCAACATAATAGTGTCTATAATACTTGGTCATCGCTATGATTTTGAAGATCCAACCTTTAAAAGACTAATGAGCTTGATTATGGAAAACGCAAGACTTACTGGAAGCCCCATGGTTATGGTAAACACTTTTTGCTGTTTGTTCGAATTAAAGCAAAGCTATCATACCTCTTCATAATTTTCAATTGCCCCAGTGTCAACACTACTTCCCTTCCATGAGCCATAATTGCCTTTTATGGCATGTCCACACTTCCAGGATTTATTGCAAGCACATGTATAACAGCATCAAGTCAGCCTGATTTACACATACAGTATATTGTACATTCACATCAGTCCCTGCCCTCAAGGGGCTTACAATCTAAGGTCCCTAACTCCTATAGACCTACTAAGGCCAACTTAGACAAAAGCCAAGTAGCCTACCAGCATGTCTTTGGAGTGCAGGAGGAAACCACCTAGGCACAAAGTGAACATGTAAATTCCATGTTGGTAGTGCCATGGTTGGGATTTGAACTGACGCCCCTAGTGCCGCTAGGCAAATGTGCTAACCACTTGGCCTCTGGGCTGCTGTTTTATTGTATCCATGTCCAGTCAGAGCAGCACTCTTCCCCTAAAAAGTAACAGCCAATCAGAGTAGTGCACTTCCCTAGACTGGTCAAACCTATCAGGGTGGTACACCTCTGGTCTGTCAGGCTGCAGTCAATCTGAGGGGACTCCCTTCTCCCCCTTTAAGTTGCAGCCAACCAGGTTCCCTCCTCTGGCCTACCTTATTTAAATTCTGTGTTGCTTCTAGTTCACTGTCCAAGCAATATTTTTGCAAGCTAGCTGCCAAGCTCCCTGTAAGTCTTCTGCTATTGAGCCTGCATCATATCCACCGATTCCTGTGTACTGACCTGCTGTCTTGTCCCTGGTTATCTGGCTCAGCTGCCTGCCCTTCAGCTTGTTTCTGGTTATCCTTGTCTGCTTCCTGCTCTGACCTCTGACTTATTCCTGGTTCTTTGTCTGCTACCTTCACTGACCTTTGGCTTATATATTGACCATTCTTGCACTATTTAGCCTAATTCTGAACAGATCTTGGACAATGATACTCTGACCAAACTCTCCCTTCTACCTCACCTTTCTATTGGTCACTAAAGCTGCAAAACAGCCACTTCTCTTCCAGGGTGACCCAAAGCATTATGGGGGTTCTTCTAATATAAAAATCCCAAGGCCAAAAGGTTTGCGGAAGTGAAGTCAAAAAATTCTAACCTCATCCATTTGTTCTGTGCTCAAACCCCATAAAGCCCGGCAATCAGCGGTCACCTGCGCAAGATTTAGTTTTCCCAAAAAAGGTCAATTGCTTTTCATACAATAACACATTGTTCTGTTTTTTTTTCTTTCTTTTTTTTTTTTTTTAGTGTACAAAACCTTCCCCCAAGTGATAGAGGGCCTGGGGACCAAAAAACGGTTTTTAAAATGCTGCTGAATTTTAGAGCTTTTTAAGATCTACTTTTATCAAAAAGTAGATCAATGGACAGAATACCCGGAACTTAATTGGATGATTCCTCATAAACAGCAAGGGTATTGTACCCCCCAATTTGTCTGCCAAACAAATTTAAAAAGGTAGGTCTAAATACATGTAACATGGGATCCTAAGGGTAAATTTTATTTTCCCTCCCAT
>CATNWA010004341.1:0-14672 GCA_951230385.1 Staurois parvus | reverse complement strand
AAGGGGAAAGTGGGGGGAAGGCTTTTGGAGATAAGAAGGTTCCCCATGTTCAAACAATCAGGGGAATTTGGGGGACCATTTGTATGAAAATAAAAAATATGAAAAAACTCTGTGGCGGGGTGTCAATGAATTTAAAAGTGTTTGTACACCAATGCCGAAGTTGCAAAAAAAAATGGGTGAGTTGAAAGCTTTGGGCATAAGGAGAATTGTTTTAAATTGGTATTGCGAATCTTGGCTTCATTCTTAAAATGACGGGGCCCCATTAATTTTCCTGGTTATGTTCTTTTGGAGAGAAGGGAAAATAGGAAAGGTGGGGGTCTGTCTCTATGTGGAAGTGATTCAGAGCGAGTGTTGAAAGAGGCCCTGTTGAGGAGGTGTGATGAGGCTGAAGTTTTATGGGTGGAACTGACATGGGGGTGCTACTACAATTGCAGTTTTGTTTTGGCCCCTAGTTTTAAATTGAGGAGGTGGAGATCAGCTTTTCACGATGGAAAGGGCGCAAGGGCGGGACTGTGATAATAATGGAGGCTATTTTAAATACCTGAAATTGACTGGAGTGATGGTAATCTGCTTTAAGGAAAGACAAGTATTAAAGGGCCAAAATAAAATGTTTTAAACCTACTACAGGACTACTTTTATGATACAGTTCATAGAGGGCCACACTAGCGAATGCTCGCTCTGCTGGAACTGATAATCTCAAACCATGGCAGAGCTTATTACAAATGTTCCATAGAAAAGAACATCTGGGTAGTAGTGACCATAACATGATTTCCTTTATTGTGAGCTGTAAAACAGCGATCACGCATTACGAGAAAAATAAAACGCTCAATTTTAAAAGAGCTAATTTTCCAAGACTGAGAGCTTCTCTCCATGACTTAGACTGGGAGGGAATATTGGGCATCAATAAAACACAACTCAGAAATGGGAGTTCTTCAAAAAAAAAATTGTATGTGAACACACTGCAAAATATTATTCCCTGGGACAGTTTAAAAAGGCTAAAAATCAAACCTAAGTGGCTTACAGCCAAAGTTAAAAAAAGCTATAGATAATAAGAAAAGAGCTTTTATTAAATATAAAAATGATAGGAACACTATCGATTGTTTAACCACTTGCCTACCAGGCACCTATACCCCTTTCTTTACCAGGCCATTTTCAGCTTTCAGTGCTGTCATAGTTTGACACATTGTGATCGGTCATGCAAGATTGTACCCATATGAAATTTTTATCATTTTTTTTCTCACAAATAGAGCTTTCTTTTGGTGGTATTTAATCACCATCTGGGCACTTTACTTCTTTGCGCTATAAACACAAAAAGGGTGCAAAACAATTGGAAAAAAAAGTTTCTTTGTTTCTATTAATAACATTTTTCAAAAAGGTAATTTTTCTCCTTTACTGAGGGGCCTGGGCACTGATATGCGGCACTGATGGGCATCTGATAGGCAGCATCTGAAGGGTACTGATAGGTGGCACTGATGGGCAGCACTAATGAGATGTCACGTCGGGACAGACGGCTACTGATAGGCAGCTCTAATGAGGTGTCATGATAGGCGGCAACTGATGATGGGTACTGAATAGACAGCACCTGATAGGTGGCACTGACTGGCATCACTGCTGGGCACAGACTGGCGGGCACTGCTAGGCACTGCTGGCACAACCGCTAGGCACTGACTGGTGGCACTGACTGGCAGCACTGCTGGGCTGCATTGATGGGCACTGGTGGGTGGCATTGGTGGGCACAGGTGGGAGTGGGCACAGGTTGGTAGTGGCACTTCTGGGCACAGGTAGGCGGCCACTTCTGGGCACAGGTAGGTGGCACTGCTGGACACTGCTAGGCACAGGTGGGCGGCACTAACTGGGCACAGGTGGGCGGAGCTAGTGGGCGGCACTGCTGGGCACAGGTGGGCGGAACATAGTGGGTGGCACTGCTGGGCACCACCCGATCAATCAGGGCACCAATCATCAGTGCCCTGTTCTGACAACTGCCGGTTCTCGGCAGTACTTTCCTCACGATCTGACAGTCGAGAACCGGCAATTGCATTTCCCGGGGATCAGCGCGTCATTGGACACAGCTAATCACGTGGTAAAAGGGCCGCTGTGTTTGGCCTTTTAACCAGATCACGTGATCAGCTGTGTCCGTAGGACACAGCGATCACGGAGATCACCGGGTGGCGCGCCCCCAAGGGGGGCACGCAGGAGAGCACGTTCTGGGAGGAACATCATATGACGCCCTTCCCAGAACTAGCCGGCCGCAGTGTAGCCCGTCATTCGGCTTATCTGCGGTTGGCAAGTAGTTAAACATTACAAAGAATATATAACAGAATATGCATAAAAAAGAATTAACTAGAGATGAGCGAATCGAACATGACGAAGTGGAATTCGTTCCGAAGATTTGGAAAAATTCTATTCGCTGACGAATCCGAAGATTAGCAAACTTCGGATGCACGAATCAAATTTTCCCAAAAATGGCTGGCGACATGTGTGGGGGACGGAGAGAAAATGGACAGAAGGAAGATGGGGCGGGGGATCTCTGGGAAGGGGCGCGCAGACAAGGCGCGCTGACCCATAATGCATTCATGACATGTGAATCAGCAGCCAGCCAGCACTGTGTAATGGTGGAGCTATAAATCGCGGGATCCATCTTAGAATTCTCCATTAGCCTCCGGTCATTCACAGAGAGAACAGACCTGTGTGGTATTAAGGGACAGAGTTAGGGCCCACAGAGACTTTAGGGCCACAGAATCGTTTACTTCAGGGACACAGAATCGTTACTCAGGGACACAGAATCGTTACTCAGGGACACAGAATTGTTACTTTAGGGCCACAGCTATCAAAGAATCCGAAAATTTAAAGTGACATACACCCTTTTTTTTTTTTGGTGGCTGTCGTGCACAGTTGGTGCTGCAGTTTGACAGATTGTGCAAAATAAACTGACTTTCTGCTTCACAACCACTATTGTACGTTCAAAGAGTTAAATCCATTTACACGCCGGCTGGCGGTAATATTTTTTGGGTGCATTAGTGCATTCCAGTGACACAAACCGTACAGTTTCCAGCCAACGGCAAGCTGCAATTGACCGATTGTGTACAATAAACTGACTTTCTGCTTTCACAACCACCTATTGTACGTTCAAAAGAGTTAGATCCATTTACACGCCGGGTGGCGGTAATATTTTTTGGGTGTTTTAGTGCATTCAGTGACAGAAACGTACAGTTTTCAGCCAACGGCAAGCTGCAATTGACCGATTGTGTACAATAAACTCTGCCACTCTGCCACTCTGCCATTGGACTCTTGATAGTCGTCTCCCCACGCTGGCTGGGTGGGAATTTTAACATAGGCCTCTGTATGGCCTTCAATTTTAGCTGCTTACGCTCCGCCACTCTGCCATGGGCCCCTGTACCGCCTCCTCATGCTGCTGCCAGGCCCGTAAATCTGCCATGGGCCCCCGTACCGACTCCTCATGCTGCTGCCAGGCCGTAATCTGTCATGGGCCCCTGTACCGCCTCCTCAATGCTGCTGCCAGGTCCAGAGTGTGTCATGGGTCCCTGTACAGCCTCCCATTGCTGCTGTCTCCATCGCCACACTCTGCCATCGTGCCACTTTCAGGTCTCCTCACACTGCTGGTGGGTTCCATTTTGTGATCATAGGGTGCTGTATGGCTTCCCATTGCTGCTGCCTCCACCGCCACACTGTGGCTCCACACTACTGGTTTTGGCCCCGTGACTGCCCCCCAAATGAGTTGAATGTGTGCGGTGATTCTAAGATCGACGGCACTCATTGCATGTCATACTGACTGACAGTATTATTTCTCTTCCCCCAGCAGACTCCAAGGGCATTTAAATTAAAGGTACAGTGTTCTGCACTAATATAAAGGCTCTCTGAAGCCTAGAAACACCACCCTTTTTATAAGTTAAATTCGCAGCGAATATATTCGGCTCGAAGCGAATTTTATTCAGCGAATTCGGCGAATCAGCCGAACCGAATTTTTGAATAATTCACTCATCTCTAGAAATAACGAAAATAAAAATTTAAAATGAACGACAGATTGCAAAGATAGCAGACCAACCCCCAAAAAATCTTCAAATATATTAATAGTAAAAAGGTCCGGTCCGAGCATGTAGGCCCTTTACAAAATTAATCATGAGTGGGTGACTGGGACAAAGAGAATGCAAACTTATTAAAATACCTTCTTCAGCTCTGTGTATACAAAGGAAGCAGGGGGAAGCTCTTGTCCATAATGGGCATGGTATTGACACAGCTCCAGATGATCCACATTGGGCTCACAATTGATATGATCCAAACATATTTAGACAGAATAAAAGGTGAATAAAGCACCAGGACAAGGATGGCATACACCCACGGGTCCTTAAAGAATTGAGCTGTCATTTTCAAAGCCATTGTTTCTAATTTTTAGGAACTCTTTAATGACTGGACCGCTGGGATTGGCAATTACAGAATTGCAAGAAAAAGTATGTGAACCCCTTGGGATTACGTGGCATTTTGCATGAATTGGGCATAAAATGTGCTCTGTTTCTGAACGTCATCTAAGTCACAACAATAGAAGACACACAGTCTGCTGAACATAATACTACACAAACATTAGATGTTGCCATGGTTTTAATTGCACATGAACATGTAAACATTCACAGTGCAGGGAGGAAAAAGTATGTGAACCTTTGGACTTATAAACTGGTTGGTTTGGCAGCAATAACCTCAACCAAACGTTTCCTGTAGTTGCAGATCAGACCTGCACAACGATCTGGAGTAATTTTGGACCACTCCTCTTCACAAAACTGTTTCAGTGTAGCAATATTCTTGGGATGTCTGATGTGAATCGCTCTCTTAAGGTCCACTGCCACAGTATTTCAATCGGGTTGAGGTCAGGGCTCTAACTGGGCCACTCCTAGAAGGCGTATTCTGTGCTGTTGCAGCCATTGTTTTGTTGAATTACTTGTATGCTTTGGGTCATTGTCCTTGCATCACCCATCCTCTGCGGAGCTTTAGTTGGTCATACGTTTTCCTGCAAAATGTCTTGATAAACTCTGGAATTCATTTTCCCATCAATGACAACAATCCGTCCAGGGCCCTGAGGCAGCAAAGCAGCCCCAAACCATGATGCTCCCGCCGCCATGTTTTACAGTGGGGATGAGGTTTTGATGTTGGTGTGCTGTGCCTTTTTTTCTCCACACATAGTGTTGTGTGTTCTTCCCAACAAACTCAATCTTGGTTTCATCTGTCCACAGTATATTTTGCCAGTAGTGCTGTGGAACATCCAGGTGCTCTTTTGCGAACTTCAAACGTGCTGCAAATATTCTTTTTGGACAGCAATGGCTTCCTCCGTGGTGTCCTCCCATGTACTCCATTCTTGTTTAATGTTTTCCTTATTGTAGATGTGTCAACAAAAATGTTAGCATGTGCCAGAGATTTCTGTAGGTCTTTGGCTGATTCTCTGGGATTCTTCTTTACCTTATGCAGCATTCTGCACTGTGCTCTTGCAGTCATTTTTACAGGACGACCACGCCTAGGGAGAGTAGCAACAGTGCTAAACTTTCTCCATTTGTAGACAGTCTGTCTTACCGTGGACACATGAACATCAAGGCATTTGGAGATACTTTTGTAACCCTTTCCAGCTTCATGCAAGTCAACAATTCTTGATCGTAGGTCTTCTGAGAGCTCTTCTCTGCGAGGCATGGTTCACACTAGACAGTGCTTCTTGAAACCAGTAAACCCAAAACAGGTGTGTGTTTTTTAAGGGCAGGACAGCTGTCAGCAACACATCCAATATCATCACACTGATTGGAGTCAAGGTTGGCTTACTCCTGGCTCCAATTAGCTCTGGGAGAAATCATTTAGCTAGGGCCTCACATACTTTTTCCTCCCTGCACTGTGAATGTTTACGTGTTATATGCAATTAAACCATGGCAACATCTAATGTTTGTGTAGTATTATGTTCAGCAGACTGTGTTCTTCTATTGTTGTGACTTAGATGCCGTTCAGAGCACATTTTATGCCCAATTCATGCAAAACTCCACGTAATCCCAAGGAGTTCACATACTTTTTCTTGCAACTGTACACCAATGTGGTGCCAGTATTTAAAAAGGGGTCAAAATCTTTATCAAGTAATTATAGACCTGTTAGTTTAACTTCTATAGTTGAGAAGATACTGGAGAGTTTAATAAAAGACCACATAGATGAGTTCTGACTGGAAAAAAATATTTTAAGAAACAGACAGCATGGATTCATGAAAGACAGAAGTTATCAAACAAATCTGATTTCTTTTTATGTGGGGGTGAGCAAAACCAAAAACAGGGGTGGCTGGTGGACGTGGTATACTTGGATTTTGCAAAAGCGTTTGACACAGTTCCCCACACATGGCTAATGTGTAAGGTAAAGTCTACGGGCTTAGAAAAATCTGTATGTAAATGGATAGAAAACTGGCTAAAAGATCGTATTCAGAGAGTAGTGGTTAATGGTTCATACTCTGAATGGTCTAGGGTTGTCAGTGGTGTACCCCAAGGTTCACTGTTGGGACCCTTACTTTTTAATATATTTAAAAACAACTTAGGGTCTGGGATTAAAAATACCATTTCAGTCTTTGCAGATGACACCATGCTGTGCAGTGGAATAACGTCCTTACAGGATGTCTTCAACTTACAAGCCGACCTCAGTGCACTGTTTAATTGGGCAACTATGTGGCAAATGAGGTTTAATGTTGATAAATGTAAGGTTATGCACTTGAAGACTAAGAATATGCATGCATCATACATACTGGGGGGGGGGGGTACAACTGGGGGAATCAATGGTGGAGAAGTATCTGGGAGTTCTGGTAGATCACAAGCTTAACCTCCCTAGCGGTCTGATTATTTAGTCTGATTATGAGAGAGATCATATTACCCCTGTACAAATCATAAGTAAAACCTCATCTGGAATATGCAGTTCAGTTTTGAGCACCAATTCACAAAAAGAACATGTAGAATAGACTCCCTCGAGTTGGTTCTGGCCAGCTCAGTGGGATGCTTTAAAAAAGGCCTGGATTCTTTCCTAGATACACAGAATATAACTGGACACTAACATTTACAGGTAAAGTTGATCCGGGGAATATCCAAAATTTTTTCCCCCCTGCAGGAGCAAATTGGATCATGCTTTGTTGTTTTTTTTTTTTCTTTCCTCTGGATCAACTGTGGGTATAGGATTATAACTTTTTTTTTTTTTAATGGTTGAACTGGATGGACTTTTGTCTTTTTAAAACTAGGCTAACTATGTAATAGGATGGTTCAGGTGTACTGCTAAATCTTTTCTATGCTGCAGCATTCCAGGCATTAGTTAGACGCTGGGATAAGTGTATACATGTAGCAGGGGAGTGTTTTTGAAAAATAAATGCATTTTCCACTCCTTCAAATTTGTTATTTTATTATATAAACTGAAAAGTCCTGGTTTGACTTGGATGCACCTCATAGTTTGTTTGGGCCAGCTTGGCCCAAGCAAACTATTTAAAGTGATTTGAAACACTAAATTCTATTTAAAGAGGCAAAGTAAGCTCAGAAATGTATGTTTTAGGTCATTGGGTATTAGCAGTGTGCTCACAAAGACATTGACTGTGGAATTCCTTATGGAGGTGGTAGAAGAAAAGTTTTTGGTATTCTCAGTAGCAGCCCTGCCCAAAATGTATTTTTTTTTGTATTACTTACGAACATACGGTGTTATCTCATGCAACTATCTTTTAAAGCCAAGCATTTATTCACCTTTAATGTTATGTTTGATTCTGTTATGTTAAACATTGATTTCACCCATTTATCATTTTCTCTATTCTTTATTTATTAATATTCTTTATTTATTAAGTATAACATGATACGCTACGAATCGTATCTACTGTGCAGTAATGTAAATAAATAAATGTTTCAATTCCAGTGAAAAACAATAATACAAGTTGTTTCATTTTAGTAAAAAACACAATTGTAAAAAATTACACAGAACATCAAAATTATTCCACAATTGTGAATACTTTGTGTAGATGGTCACATAAGCAGAGGCCAGCACTGCTGGATTCCAAAGTACATTTTAGAGCATATTAAAAGGAGAAATGGAAGATAACAGTATAAAAAAAAAGGCCCAGCAAACCTTACAGTCGACATCATGTAAGTTTGAACTATCTTTCCCTGCCAAAAAATTGTAATTGTTCAGCCAGATTTTCTAATTGTGACATCTCTGTCGGCTACACTGCCAGTACATGACCTCACTTTGTTCTGCTACAGATAAAACAATACAGCTTAATCAAGGACTACCCCAGCATGTGAATGGAGAGTGAAAGGGCAGCATACAGATACAGTCAACACTATGCATTCCATTCTATCAGCCTGCTTTATGTGCAGAGAAGGGAAGTCTGATTGGCTTTAGAGTGCTGTTTTTTTTTCTCTGCCAGTCTAGATCATACTGTATAAGTAACTACAAGATTCAAAGGTACTATTTAATTGTAGATTTAAGGACATTTTAATAAACATACAACTGTTTTAAAAGGAGATTTAAGCATTGACAAGTCAGTTCGAGGTGTGGTGGTGTAGGTCACAATAGAATGAATCACCTGCCAGCAATCATTAGAGCACACTGGCAGAGCAGTCTTTGAATGTTGGTGTCCAGCTCTGCTCAGTAACTGTGATTTGAGTGTAACATCCTTTCATTTTGAAAAACTTGTTATTTTGGACAGGAAATGAAGATAAGCCTATTCAATGGGGACAAGGACAGCAATAATAATTGGGCAAGGTTCTATTCCTTGCCCTATCTGACCAAAACAAGATACAAAAACATCAATAAAATAGTGTACATCTGATGTGCTGTTCTACAGTCCAAGACCATTAACAAGCTGATTGGTTTGATATTTTAAAAGAAAAGTAATTAGGTTATATTTTCACAGAGAACAATTCTGTCAAGGGAAGCACCAAGATGACCCTTGGGCTAACCAGCAATTTAATCAGTTCAGATGAAAGAAATAAATGATTGGCTCCTTGGCACCGGATGTGCGTAACACTGCTTGGGTTGGTTGTTGATTGGAAAAGTAGACCATAGTTCATTTTTAACCAATCATTAAACCAATAATGATCCAAAATAGCCTTTGAAAACCCACGTTGAAGCTTATACTTCATAGTTTCCTCTTCCTGGGTGGTTGGAAGCTGTAGGGTGAGCTGGGTAATTATGTGGTGGATGATGTGGTTGACGCAATGGATAACGTGGTGGTTGATTTGTTGGTTGACGTGGTGGATGACGTGGTGGTTGATGTGTTGGTTGACGTGGTGTATGATGCGCTGGGTGATGTGGTGGGCGATGCAGTGGCTCATGAGTTGGATAATGCAGTGGCTGCCGTAGTGGCTGAATTGCTGCATGTCTTATTGGTTGAAGTGGTATTTTCCCGTGGTACTACATTAACCCGTGGGATATTGTATGTTACATTATGAGGATGGTATAATGGATAGCTTGAGACAGGAAGATATGAGCAGCAGGTAGAACACTTGTAGTAGCTCCCATGGTGCTGGGGATCACGACAACTGGTGCAGCCACAGCAACAGGTGCAGCAGCAGCTCCAAAGCTTAGAAATCCTAAAGAGTTTAGCAATGCCAGAACCTGAAAAAAAAGACAACTATTACCATTTATATTTTGTTAAAACTTATATAACATTATAAAGTACATGTATTTCCTCTAGACAACCTAATTTTCAGAAACATTCCTGTGAATTAAAATACTGCATGTTCATGTGAGTGTACTTCTTATGTTTTAATTAAAAAGACTGCATTACTTAAAATACTACACTATGGAGGATCTTTTTTATTACTCACTGGGATTGTGAGTGATATACCCCACAGAGTACCATTATAAAGGGCAGAGGAGGAAGCATTGGAGGCTGAACAGGAGACCGTTTATGATCCTTGGCTTTCTGGAGAGATAAATAGCCGGTGATGTGAAGGATCCAAAGTGATCCTGAATGCTTTTTGGGCCCCTTGGGGTCACAGTAAGGAGGTGAGGAGGCACTGCAGCTGGAGTGGATTCAAAGTGTGTCGGCACTTGCACAGTTTTCACGTTTAACACATTGCATGGTTTTATATCACTTTTTATCAACACTTGCTATTTGTGATATTTGGACTTATAATTGCTTGTTTTAAAGATTAATAAGGACACTTAACACCAGTTTACTTTTTATTTTTGTGTGTTTATCACTATTTTTAGTTCACTAAGGTGACCCGCACACCAGTATTGTTCACTTTTGTGATATCACGGTTTTTTGGACTCATTAGCACTGTATTATTATATAGCTACATATTTATTTACATTTGTTTTTGAAGTTAGCGCTGCACCATTTATTTTCACTACTATTTCCATACTATCTAGGATTTATTTTATAATCTAGGCAACAAGGTCACGCCCAGGCACATGCCATCTCAAAGCCTATACATTCAATAATATTAATGTTCTCATAGTAATACAATCACTAAAGTGTTGCAGATCTTGCACCTTAATGTGACACTAATAATGGAAAGTGTAGGCTCTCAAGGTTGGCCATGAGTATCGAATCAGAAGAATCAATGATTTATTCTGTTTTTGAATTTTTTTTTTAACTATTTCTAAGCAAATCTATCAGATTGTCAGAGAATCATGCACTTCAGAAATTTAGACTATCCAGATACATCAGTTGCTTGTCCTGATACATCAGTTGTCTAGTCTTTCATAATAATAATTTCCAGAGAATTACGGGTTTGCTAAAAAGATATTACAGCAGCAGTTGCAGTATTTCCATTCAGACAATCTGCCCCACATTGAAGTGTCAATCAGAACCATACAGATAAAGAGACAGAGGGAAGGAAGGGATGGCATTAAAGCACTCTACACAGATACATATGCTATTAAATAATGAATGCAAAATTAGGTTGCAACTTACCCCAAATATACCCAATACAACTAGAATTGCCCCTCCAGCGCTACCTAAAGCAATGAAAAATCTGCTGTAGTATGGAAGTCCTGCGCCACCAGCTCCTGCAAATGAAACATAAACAGAATTCATTTTGGTGCAATCCAACTCATTGTGTAAACTGATGACGGCTTGGAATTATCTAGCTATGCTATAGAAAAGGTATGAGGGGTTTTAAGAACTTCTTGGAAACAGCACACCCCAGTAGAGTGTTCCAGTGCAAGAATAGGTTTCCTCTTGGGCAAGAGATAGATAGATAGATAGATTGATAGATAGATAGGATAGATAGATAGATGGATAAAAAATAGGAAAGATAGAGATAGATAGATAGATAGATAGATAGATAGATAGATAGATAGTCCGTGTAGATAGATAGAGCATTTTGATGAAGTGCTCACAAGATGGTGCTATAACACTACTGTTTGGATTCAGTCCCTTTAACACTGATGTGAATTCTATGCAGATTTGATCCAATCTGAATAGCACAGATTTGCATGTCATCAGATAACACCTTGTTTTCAATGAAGGCATCCCACATCTATGTAGTGCTATTTTGATCCATTTTGAGAAAAAAAAAAAGGGTTCTGTGCAGGTTTGGTGCAAATTCTGTCTCTGGCTATGCCAAATCCTCTTTGAAATCGCATGTAATTTGCATTAGAATTGCACCTCTCACAACAGAAATTGCATTGTAAAATCGCACTGTGAAATTGCATCAACTTTGCATCAGTGTAAATCTAGCCTCACATGGGAAGAAAAATGTTGGCAGGTAATCTCTTTTCACAAAATGAAACGGTGTAAATGCTGCTGTTAACACAAAAAGTTGGATCAGTATTTTGCAGCCCAACTTAGGTATGTCATCTGCAACATTTATAAGACTGCTGGTGAGTTTGTCATATTTGGTGTGGACTGGCCTGCACAGAGCCCCTCAAACGTACTGAACGATATCTGGAATAAATTGGAATGCTGATTGTGAGCCAGGTCTTCTCGCCCCAGCATCAGTACCTGACCTCACAAGTTCTCTTTTTGCTACATGGGCACAAATTTGCATGCAAAAAATCTCTGGATGTGCCTATTAAACCCAATGCCCCTTGGAAGTTTGCATGTTACTATTGTTAAGCTGTCAGGCTGCAAAACTGCTTCAGCTCCGCCCCATAGCAGAAATACTGCTACAGGGCGGCAGCTGTGCGCAAAATCACACACACACTTCATATATATATATATATATATATATATATATATATATATATACATTTTTGCATTTCTGTGTAGGGGACTTGCCTTTATATAGCCTCTGGCGAACGAACGGAGTTATATAAAGGTTGTGTGTTAATGGCATCAGTAGGAGGCGGATACCTTTGATAACGTGCGTATGCACGAAACATGTCAGGGAGGAGCCTATGTGCTGACGTCACACCGCTGTGTCCATAGGATGGTCCGGTGTCCATCTTTGTAAGTGATTTTACCATTGTTTTATGGATGCTCTCATTATCTTAATAAAAATACTACACCATCAGAGGTTTCTCTCTTTTGGCTCTTTTGTGAGCTTTTCCCTTCAAGGTGTGGCTAATTCTAATGTCGAGTACAAACGTTCTTTTGGAGGCATCTCCCATTTCTAATGTGTAACAGCTTCATACCTGTACCTGACGGTGAAAAAGGCTGACCTGTTTTGGAGGATATTATTACCATTGCTTTCTATGCGCATTTTTTATGCGCTTCTGGTGAGTGCATCATAAAGAAGAATTTATCACGGATTCACTTATCACTGGATGTCACGATCTTCTTTTGGACTTTATTTACACTATTGATTATTGGTTTTGTAATTTGTTTCAGATTTGCTTCATCTTTGTCATTTGTTGATTTGCATCACTACAGTCATGGTATTTGTCACCATTACGCTGCAATCTCAGCGCCACAATATATTTTTGCATATTAATGTTTTTTACTTCACTATAGCACCACTGTCATGTTTCACATGACTGTTATATGCCTTTAAGTGTTCTCTATATTTTGTCTCTGCTCCTCCCTTTCCTTTGCTTTAGTTAATGCTGTATAGATAGCCCAACCCTTTTCCCAGTAAGGCATTGCAGCTTCTAGCCTCATGTCATGAAACAGGTCACATTATGATCTTTTGACCTATCAGATGTTCATTGTTGAAAGATTCTCTCAGTTTATGGAATAAAAACTTCACACTACTGGATGTTCTGTGATATTCAAGATGTTATTGCTATCTCATTCACAACTGTAGTTACAGAGATCACACTTTCAATGCTGATTGAAGAGACAATAGAGCGCTTCACCGATTGCATTATCCATTGCTGTTTGTTCATTTTAGCCCCTCATTATTTATTGTCATTTTGTATAACGTGAAAGTGTAGAGAGTAATTTTCCTCCATTTTATTGTTCTATGATATCTTTTTTAGTGCTTGCACTTTTTTCTGATTTACTGTTATTGGGGATATAGAGGGGTTGTCCTTTTTGTGCTATCGGCTGTTCTTGCTTAATCCCTCCCTGTGCGCTCACTGTCATTTTCTCCATTTGCACAGCATGCTTGTTTGACCCTCTCCTGCCCCTCTCCATCAGTGCTGGGGTCACATTAGCTCAGTGATGGAGAAAAACTGATGGAGAAGAGAAACATTGGAATATAAGTCAGTACCAGTGTGCAAAAGTGCATTTGCTTTGGAAGAATAAATCACCTCTAACGTTGGGTGTTCTACGTGTGTGGATGTTGTTGCATTGAATAAAACTATTAAAATAGGTTTTTACATTTTAGAATAGAGTGCCTCAAGACTGTTCATAATTTTAAAGGGTGCCTCGGAGTGTCCTTAATTTTAGAGGATGCCTTTACATTGTCCATAATTTTAAAGGGTGCCTTGACTGATAAAAGGTTGAGAAACACTGCTGTAGGATACAGAATAACAGGAAAACACAGAAGAGTCCAGTGTGGCATTAGTGGCAGAGTCTTCAGAAGTGCTGAGAGCAGCAGAAATTATAAAAGTGTTTGAAATAGTAGATGAAGCAGAAGTGGAAAAGCACTGAAAATGATCAGTTTTGCAGAACTTTGGGGGGTATTAGAACTGCTTAATGCAGAAAAAAATTTGGAAGTAGCAGATTCCATAGGTAGAGATGTAGTGAGGTATGGTATAAGTACCCAGTACACCAGAAGTTGAGGGTGTATTAAAAGTTGGGTGTTCATCAGAAGTGGCATTAGAATAGATGCATTCTGCAAATTAGACATGAGCAACAGAAGTGGCGAATGGTGCAGAAGTCATGAAAGTGAGAGATGTAAGCTACAAATTTCTGGTTAAAAAAAAATCCCAGTAAGCGTATATTGAGTAGTTTGCACTAAAGCTATAGCGTCTACAAATAAATGGAACATATACTGGAATTTTATTATACTAGTAATGGCGATGATAAAGATAACTGCATATTGTGGCAGACATTTTTACACTAACTGACACGTTGTGAGATCTGGTGACACTAATACTGTGATTAGTGCTAAAAATATGCACTGATACTGTACTAATGACACTGGCTAGGAAGGGGTTAAACATCTAGGGTGATCAAAGGGTTAACAGTGTGCCTAGCTATGTGCTTGGTGCACACTAGGTGGTGCTTTTACTAGGGGACCCTAGTCTTTCCCCTCTTTCAAAATAGAACTCTGCCTTGTTTATCTAGGCAGAGCTCTGTTAACTCACATGGAAGAGAAATATATTTCCAATATATT
>CATNWA010004340.1:0-15675 GCA_951230385.1 Staurois parvus | reverse complement strand
GTCGCCCACAAATGCAACAAACAGATTGAATGTGTATTGGTCTCAGGCAAACGACAATCGTTAGTGAAAATTCCACCCCCCATAGCAAATCCCACCATCAAAGCTTAACATGAGGAGTATTTCGACATAAAATAGTAAATTTAAAGTGTCTCCTAACAATGCATGCAACATCACAGGATATAAAAATCATTAAATTTTAATTGAAAATGAAAAAAAACACATATTTTAAAAATAATACCAGTGTCTAAAAAAAAAATTAATCCCAAAATAATAATATATAAAAAAAATAGAAAAGATGTCATAAATGCACAACATATAAAACACCTACACCCTATTCCCATATATTAAATACACACATAATACAATATATACAACATAATATAATATATAAACATACACATACATACAAACATTGTAAATAGTCTTCAACCAATATACAAAATAACAAAAAAAAAAAACCAACAGGTAGCCTGACAAAAATCTGGCACTATATCGACCTTTTTCCTAAAAGACATTGTCAAATCTCTCATCATTTTTTTTGAGATTTCCAGCCACATACGGAGATACTCGGGATATAAATGGGAACAGGGGTATAGATGGCTGTCTCTAGAGTGGTGTCCTTTTACACATCCTTAAACAGACTTTGGCCCCCAAAGCCATCCAACTTTTTTTTGGCAAAAAAATTCCCACTTCTTTATACCCAAACCCAAATTTTTTGTTCGATTGCATTCATTTGCACTGGACCAAAATTATTTTCTTTTCTAGATAAACATTTAAACCGCCAGTCCAGGCACTCTAGGGGACCCCGGGTTTTTGCCCCCCAGCTACCGAACATATTTAGGGCTTTTGGGGGAAATAAGTATATTTGGAGTAAAAATCCCTTTATGCAAATCTTTATTGAAAGGAAGAACATAACAACATTTTTACTGAATGGTACCGACTAGAACTCGAGGGTTTTTTAAATCACTGCAGAAAAACCCATACAACATTCTTTTCACTCAGTGTTTGATAAAGACACACTGGTTTTTCGGATCTAAAACTTAACAGAGAGAAAAGGTGTGATATGCTCAAAAACGCATTTTAAACCGACACAGTAACCCTATCTACCGCAAAAAGTAACCACCACCCCAAGGATCCAAAATTTTCCCTTTTGGACATTTTGTGGGCGAAACGCACATGTACGCTCAAACAAGATTAATTGAACAGAGCCTATCCTAAACAAAATTAAAAGATAAAGGAAAAGAAAGTTTTATAGAGACGGCCGCAAAAAATATTTATGATGTATGACCCAGTGCTTCAAAGAAACCGAATCAACTCTAAAAAACCCATTGTCACTTTAAACAAAAAAGGAAGCATTTTTTGTCCCAGATTTAGTATAAGTTTTGGGCATATCAAAAAATTTTAAAAAGAAATTGGAACATCCTTAAGAATGACCCACCTTGGAAGCATTTCCCCTGAAAACCCCCACGCTCATCTTTAGAAAACCGAGAGATTTTGGGAGTCAAATAGAACCAAGCAGAGTGCGAAAAAACTACGACAGCAAAACCCGGGGGGCCCATGGTCAATGTTTTCACAAAGGGCACTAAGATGTGGCATCTCAACTGGGCCCCGTGAGATAATATGCCATCGAAAACGAGAGTTTACAATACTATGGGGAAAAGGTACCCCATCAAACAATTTTATTAAATTTCGGCACCCCCTTTTTTCATCTAAGGCAACCTGTCCATTGGGTTTTTATACGGGCCGCATTCACGGGGGCCTTTAAATTTAAAAAGTGAGCAAAAACAGTATTTAAAATTTGGGAAAGATAAGAATTTATTTCCCCCGCCATTTTTAAAGAAAAGCACAAAAACTATCTTGGGATAAAGGTTTTGGGATTGAGCCATCTCAAGGACCTGGGTATTTTGGGGGGAACAAGAGCATCCAAAGGGGGGGGCTTTTGGATTTTACATTGGGGACCTGTCCCCTGGAGGGCTATGATGACCGGAAATACATCCTCATCAGCTTTTTTTCGAGGGGGAGACATGTCGGTGTGCATTTGTATGTATGTTATGTATATAAATAAAAAGCGAAATATGTGCTTTTATATCGGTGTGGTTATATTGTAAAGGTTTTAGTTTTTGCTGGGTCATCCTGTTCTATTAACATCAATTTTTGTTGTTTTTTTTTAATTTATATATGTAAATGTGTTTAGAAGACTATTTCAATGTTTATTAGTTTTATGTATAATATATAAAAATATATGTATGTATATATTATATATGTGTATTTATTATATGGGAAATGGGGGTTTGGTGTTTCTCATAGTAGTGCATTGAAGCACATCATACTATATTTTTTTATATATTATTTTTATGGTAATAATTTTTTATTTAAGACACTGGTATTATTTATTATATGTTTTTTTACATTTTTTAATTAACATTTAATGATTCTTATATCCTGTGCAGTATCATGCATGTGTAGGAGCACACATAAGTTTTTCATATATAGCAGATAAAACCCTCATTTAAAACTTTTATGGTGGGATTATAGCTATAGGGGTGGGAATTTGCACTAACGATTCGTCGTAGCCTGGAACACATACACATTCAATCTGTTTTATGCATTTGATCGGGAAACACCAGTGGGGGTTGGAGAAACTAGGGCCTTGTGGTGATGCAGCAGCGCTGCCTGTTGCCCGAAATGGCTATTGGATTTGTGCCCTTGAGTTCGCGCTGCTGCCGCCTAGTGCGCATGCCGAGATGGTCTCGCACGCGCATTAAAAACCACCCACAACGGGGTGCGTTTTTACAGGCAGATTCCCCTGCAGCTACATTATGGAAGCAATACTCCCCCTGCTGCCAAACAACCAATACACACAACCAACAACAACAAAGGTAATACGGATTCAATTTCGGAATATAACTTACTGTCTCCTCCCCACCATCCAAATGAAGTCATCCGCCAGCTGGATTGCATGTAATGAATGCCACAAAAATCCTTCCACTCCTACAGTTTACATTCATTTAATATAATATAAATATTAT
This sequence comes from Staurois parvus, assembly GCA_951230385.1. NCBI lineage: Eukaryota > Metazoa > Chordata > Amphibia > Anura > Ranidae > Staurois > Staurois parvus. The sequence continues at coordinate 12,646 of CATNWA010004340.1, read as the reverse complement.
AGCAACATTTCCTCAAACAGTTCACACTAATCTGACTACAACTATTTTTAGCAAAAATACTCAGCTGCTTTGCCACAATGTGAATACATCCGTGAAATCATATGGCCCATGAATGGCTCATCTAACTGTGTGAGATCCTCTTATTTTCCTTTATTTCTATAATCTATTGTATGCATTTTGAACCGATTAGGTGCAAATGACAATAATAGAATGTTTAATTATAGTAATAATAATTTTTAAATGAAGTAGATTAATTAGCTGAATTGGATCATTTTTAATTTTTTAATTTTTAAAACTTTATTATCCATGTAATTTATACAAAGCTGTACGTATATAATGAATGAAATTTTGTAGTATTAATTGATTTCATAGTATGTATAATACGGTATATGTCAATTCCTATTCTTTATGATCTAACTATTTATATGGTTTTAAATGAAATCTTGATGATTATTTATTGCCATCTCTGGTGACACACCCCGAGCCCCTCGCTCCCTGCCCAGTACAGCCCAACAACCCATTGGGGAAGGGCCTTATTTCAGTCTGGAGGCAATAAATGGAAGAACACACACTCTCAGTCTAGTCAGCTCAGAGGAAGAAGGCTTGTCCTTACGAAAACGCGTCAAGCTGTTCTGAGTGGCTTCCTCCATGATGGGATTCGCATTTGCATCTAGGCCTTAAAGGTCCCTTTGAGGACTTACATGCCTGATTTTTAATTCGTCTGTTTGTGAGTACCATTCTTTTATTCCCAATAAATTTTGTGTTACTGAGGTAATTGCGCAAGGTTAGGCGTGCTCTCTTTTTGTTGTTCTTTCCTCATAGTACACAGGAGATGACCAGAGACCTGTGGACATAGAAACAGGAGATGACCAGAGACACTGCAGGAGACACAGTACAGAGATGACCAGAGAACTGCGGACAAACAGTAAAAAAAAAAAAAAAAAAAAAAAAAAAACAGGTAGATGACCCGACCTAACTGCAGACAATACTACAGGAGATGACCAGAGACTGTGGGACATCAATACTACAGGCGATGATCAGAAGACTGCAGACATAAGTACAGGCGATGACCAGAAGACTGCAGATGTAGTACAGGCCGATGACCAGAGACTGCAGATGTAGTACATGAGATGACCAGAGACTGTTGGACATAGTACAGGAGATGACCAGAGACTGTGGGACATAGTACACGAGGATGACCAGATACTGCAGACATACTACAGGAGATGACAGAGCCTGCTGGACATAGTACAGGAAGTCGATGACCAAGGTAGACTATAGCGGACATAGCTACAGTAGATGACCGAGAGACTGCTGGCATCTCAGTACAGGAGATGACCAGAAGACTGCGGACGATAGTACAGGAATGACTGCAGAGACTGCGGACATAGTACAGAGATACATGACCATAGACTGCTGAACATACTCACAGGAGATGACGCAGAGACTGCGGACATAGTACAGGAGATGACCAAGGAGACTGCGGATCATAAGACACGAGTCTCTATCTCTCAGAGACTGCGGACATTAGTACAGAGATGAGATCAGAGACTGCGGACATACACATGGAGGATAACCCAGCACACTGCAGGACGTACTACAGAGATTTACCAGACACTGCAGACAGTACTACAGGAGATGACCAGACAGAGAACTGCAGACGTACTACACGTCGATGACCCATGAGGGGAGTGACTGGCAGTCTTAGTTGTGAGGGTTGGTGAACAGGAGATGGAACCGAGGAGAACTGTCGGACATAGTACAGGAGATAACCAAGAAGACGTGGGCAGACAACCTTGGGAATGCGCTTTGGGGGCCGGTGAGGTGTACCAACTTGAACATTTGGATCAGTGGTATACCCACATGCGATCAGCCTCTGCGTCCGGGGATGTAGGAGGCGCGAGTGGATGGGGCCACTGGAAGGACAGAGGTTCCGGTCGCGAAACGCGTGATAGACGGGGTGGGTGACGCCGGATGACACACGACAATGATGCGAGCGCGGTCTTGGTTGATATCTGAGTGCGTGGGCAAGTGGTGCGTAAGTGTATGTTGAATCCTACTATGGTGTCTCAGTGAATTCGCGCCTAGAGGGCTCTATCGCCTTCAGGGCCGTCCGCGTGTGATGCTTGCCACAGGCGTTGAAGCGAACACACGAGTGTCTGGACGTGCCGACACAGTGCAGAGAGAACGGTGACATGAGACACGCATGGTATAGGGACTTGAGCGCGTTATAGGAGCCTAAGCGAACGCAGGTAGAGGCCCAACACGAGAGAGAGAGGTCAGCTTCACTACTCTTGCAAGCACGCAAGGCGATCGCGAGAGTGGCAGACTGTTTTATAGCACGACCTCCGATATTCTACACGGCGGCGGTGGCAGTGGTGAGATTTCTGGGCTGCCGCTCCATATTTGCTCCATAAGATGCACAGTTACATTTCCCCCCCCATTTCTTGTAAGTAGGTTCCCACTGTGTATGTGTGAGCCGCCCCTGTTCCTCCTGAAGTCATATGGGACCTGTGATGTGGGCTGCAAGTAAGGAGGGGCGGCTGAACTTCAAAAACCAGGTACTCCGCTCCTCCCCACCCCCAAGCAAAACTTCCAATAATTAAAGAGGGGGGGAGGATGCAAAGAAGTGGAACTTCCCCTTTTTGGGTAAAGTTTCTGCTTTAAGGGAGACAGTGAATACAGAGCAATTCAATTCAACTTAGGCCAATAATAGCCTAGCACTGAATTTACAGAATCATTTTCTGCTTAGGGGTAGGGTGGGCTACGTCAATAAACCAGAACATTTTCACATCAATATTTACAGATTCAAATAATGTAATAGTTTGAAAAAATAATTAAGATGAAAACCAAAATCAATCACAGACTGAAATCCCATCAGACAATTTTGACAGTACATAGAGCACTATGTACATGTTCACCCCTCATTATGTGAAAGAGAGTGAGTACAAAAATCATAAAAACAATTAGCAGCAAAGGTCCTACAGCTTCAGGTAACCCCCCCCCACCTCCCCCACTCACACACCTCCCAAGTGACATGTGCATTGGGCCATTCTGCTCCCTACATAATTTTAGACCTGGGGGTATGAACAAGCCTTAAAGAAATAAAATCACAATAAACAATGAAAATAACATCAACATTTAATTCAATTAGACAATACAGTTTTAGCATACTTTAGCACATTTTAAGTACAGGCTTGCAGGGGGGAGAGCTTGCTCTGTGTGAGGTTGGGGAAGGGGGGAAGTAGACAGGTGAGTTTAGAGGACACAGTGGAATCAGGGTGGGGTGGTGACACCAGTATGTGAACAATCATTAGTAGTATAAACTGCAGGTAGGAGGTGTAGAGGTGGCACAGTGCCTGCAAAACAGTAAGCGGCGAAAAATCACACAAGACACAAGCTCCCACCAGGATACATCTGCATGACTTTTCAAAACGCTTGGCAGATGTTATCATTCTTCTAAGTGTTTCAATTATATTCTAGATGTTTTGCTAAAGTTATCCTCTAAAAGAGAACATTTAGCTTGTTGCAGCTATTTCACTCTCATAATTCTGCCCCATCTAATTCCTTTGCAAGAAGTCCATTCAAACATTTACAAACTTTACTGAGTCCTGTTGAAAGGGAGCGCGTTTTGCCCTTTGAAATACGTTTGGCTGTCTTGTGACTCAATAAAGCCAAATTTTTTCCCTAAAGGATAAGTTCACCTTTTTGTAGCATTACCCATATTCAGGGTAACATGTAACGAACGGACAAGGCCCCCGCACACCCCGATTCCTGCTGTGACTTGTTTCCCCCCCCCTGCTAGCTGTCACAATGTTTTAAAAGAAGTGGCCGTGCGGCAGGCTCTGCCCTCCCGCAGTGGTGTATTTAGGATTTGTGCTGCCCTAGGCAACACAAAATTCACCCCCCATCCCCCCCCAGAGAGAGCCTGACATTGACCAACAACACCGCTACCACTCCCCACCCGAGAGAGCCTTCCACTACCATCGCCCTATACACTGGCCACTCCCCTCCAAGCAAGAGAGAGAAAGACACTCACCTTCACAGTTCTGGACATCCCCGGTAATGAGAGTCAAGCAGCCTGCATCCTCTCTCAGATCCCATCTGGTCCCCAAACTGCATGTGTCCCTTCTTCTAGGAGGGTGGTGCTGCCCCCTGAAAAATGCCACCCTAGACAAATGCCTTTTTTGCCTTGCGGTAAATAATCCCCTGCTGCCTGGCAACGTCACTCATTCACAGAGTTCTGGTGAATGAGGAACAATACAAGAAACAACATAAAAACGTAGAAATGTGATGGCAGAAAAGGACCTCCAATCACTCTTAGACCTCTCCGTACTGAGACCCCACAGAATGTAACTTCAGCCTCTCCTGCCCCCTTTTTTTCTGAACTCTCAGACAAGCCTATAAATTCAGCACTTTGAAACAGCTGTAGAGAACAGAAGACTGCAGATAGACAGACACAACTTCTCTAGAGAGATTTGTTTTACATCTCTGTGTATCATCTGAGGATAGTCCCCCATCACTGGGTATATGTGCGGTTTACAAACCACTCCATCATTTTGCCAATTCAAGGCAAATTGATAAGTCCTTCTCTTGACAGACCATCTTCCACCGCGCACCCCCACACTCACTGATACTGCTTTTTTTGCTGCACTTCATGTCCTCCACTACCCTCAGTTATTTTGTCAGAGCCCTTGGACATACCGAGGACATTCAGAATGGGGGATCATGTGAGTTTCATCCCCCCTTATTCCCCCACCCAGGGATGGACTGACAACTCATGGGCCCCCGGGCAATAGGGATTATGGGGGCCCCTGGTCCTTGCCCAAACTCAAAAAAGCCTATGAAAAAGGTACAAGGGGCATTTCATGGGCCCCCTACTGACCCCACAGACCCTCGGCAGTGCCCGAGTTTCCCCAAATGGTCAGTCCCGCCCCTGTTCCCAACCACGCAGTGCTCAGGTCTGCGAGGTCATCACAAATGGGAAGGTAAAAAATTATTAGGGTGGTATGGTGGGTGAGGGTATCAAGAGTACCTGTCACTATTAGTACAGAATTATTATTATTTATACAGTATTTATAAAAGTTCGTCGCTCAGCGCTGTAACATTACAATGGGAGACCAAGGGTACAGTGAGACGGTACAACATAACAATACAATGCGAATACACGAGGGGTTCGAGGGCCCTGCTCCTTGGAGCTTACAACCTAGACAGTGATGCGCGAACCTTTTTTGAGCCCGAGTGCCCAAACTGCAAGCCCAAAACGCAACTTATTTCTTTCAAAGTGCCAACACTGCAATGTGAAACCTGAATATCGAGCTTTTGTTTAGAAAAAACAACGATCGTACAGTAGTGCAAACTAATTAACAGTACAGGTATGACCAGAACCAGACTGCGGACACAGTACAGGGATGACCAGAGACTGCGGACACAGTACAGGGATGACAGAGACTGTGCGGACACAGTACAGGGATGACCAGGGAGACTGCGGACACAGTACAGGGATGACCAGAGACTCGTCGGACACAGTACAGGGATGACCAGAACTATCGGACAGTACAGGATGACCAGAAGAGACTGCGGACACAGTACCAGGGATTGACCAGAGACTGCGGACACAGTAACAAGAGATGACCAGAGACTGCGGACACAGTACAGATGGATACCAGATACTGCGGACACAGTACAGGGATTGACCAGAGACTGCGGACACAGTACAAGGGATGAACCAAGACTGCGGACACAGTACAGGGAATGACCAGAGACTGCGGACACAGTACAGGATGACCAAGACTGCGGACACAGTACAGGATGACCAGAGACTGCGGACACAGTACAGGGATGACCAGAGACTGCGGACACAGTACAGGGATGACCAGAGACTGCGGACACAGCACAGGGATGACCAGAGACTGCGGACACAGCACAGGAATGACCAGAGACTGGGGACACAGCACAGGAGATGACCAAAGACTGGGGACACAGCACAGAGATGACCAGAGACTGGGACACAGCACAGGATGACCAGAGACTGGGACACAGCACAGGATATGACCAGAGACTGGGGACACAGCACAGGGATGACCAGAGACTGGGGACACAGCACAGGGATGACCAGAGAGACTGCGGACACAGCACAGGATGACCAGAGACTGCGGACACAGCACAGTGAAACCAGAAGACAGGGACACAGCACTAGGGATGACCAGAGACTGGACACAGTACAGGGATGACCAGCAGACTGCGGACACAGTACAGGGATGACCAGAGACTGCGGAACAGTACAGGGATGACCAAGACTGCGGACAGTACAGGGATGACCAGAACTGCGGACACAGTACAGGGATGACCAGAGACTGCGGACACAGTACAGGGATGACCAGAGACTGCGGACACAGTACAGGAGATGACCAGAGACTGGCGGACACAGTACAGGAGATGACCAGAGACTGCGGACACAGTACAGGAGATGACCAGAGACTGCGGACACAGTACAGGAGATGACCAGAGACTGCGGACACAGTACAGGAGATGACCAGAGACTGCGGACACAGTACAGGAGATGACCAGAGACTGCGGACACAGTACAAGGGATGACCAGAGACTGCGGACACAGTACAGGGATGACCAGAGACTGCGGACACAGTACAGGGATGACCAGAGACTGCGACACAGCACAGGGATGACCAGAGACTGCGGACACAGCACAGGGATGACCAACAGACAGGGATGGACCAGCTGGGGACACAGCACAGAGGAGATGACCAGAGAACTGCGGACACAGCACAGGGATGACCAGAGACTGGGGACACAGCACAGGGATGACCAGAGACTGGGGGGACACAGCACAGGGATGACCAGAGACTGGGGACACAGCACAGGGATGACCAGAGACTGGGACACAGCACAGGGATGACCAGAGACTGGGGACACAGCACAGGGATGACCAGAGACTGGGACACAGCACAGGGATGACCAGAGACTGGGGACACAGCACAGGGATGACCAGAGACTGGGGACACAGCACAGGGATGACTGCTGACCTTTGGGGGGAGGGAGGGGGAGCGGGTACCTGAATTTGACAGGTACCCGCTCTTACTTCCGCAGAGTTTTTTTTTTTTTATCTTATACCTGTTCCTCGATCCAGCCTCGCGCTGCTCTCCTCCGGTCCCCGGCTTTCTGTAGTGTGGGCGCTCGTCGTCGGACACCGGATGCCCAGTGCGCATGCGCGAGAAGCGCTGCGCTTTGTGGATTGGTCCGGCGGCTTCTGGGATCTGTCATGTGTCCCAGGTACCGCCTTACCATTCACAAGGAGCACTGCTTCTTGTGCATGCGCACTTGGACCCGGCTGTCACGCACACTACAGCCGGGAAGAACAGCGCGCCCGCTGGATTCTCCTGGCGTGCCCACAGATAAGGCTCGGCGTGCCGGCTGTGGCACGCGTGCCACGGGTTCGCCACCACTGACCTAGGAGAATGGGCACTGTGATTGATTTTATTGCACATAACCTCTCAGGTGGGCAAAAGCCCTTCAGACAGCCCATATATTTCAAATGCGAGCTTTCTCTGACACGTTTGTACCCGATAATGAGATAACACTCAGCTCTTCAATTGGACTTAAAATAGGCCAATGATTCTCTTTCCATTTTCCTTTTATTACTTTTTCCCCCTTTTCCTCTCCTTCATTTTCATCTGCTCCTTTTTTATAATTGTTATGCAAATATCAAACACGGTCACACTTAAATTTGTAAAGCAGATGGCACAATCCTGGCATTAAAGGGATTATATGAGAGAGGCACGCACCAATTTAATGAAATGTCATACGTAGGATTATAGATCCAGCCTTCAGTCCATCGGTGAATATTATTAAAAGCAGACTCCCTTTTCTGCAGACTGATTCTGCATCTCAAAGGTCATGTAACTAAAAGTCTATTATTCTTGTCTAACGCTGGATTTCCCATAATGCATTATTGCAAACCCCCATTGTACAATGAAGAAATGAAAAATTCGATTCGACTGATTCGGCGAATTCGTGGACGGCTTCAGAGAGACTTAATATTAGTGCAGAACACTGTACCTTTAATTTAAATGCCCTTGGAGTCTGCTGGGGAAGAGAAATAATACTGTCTGTCAGTATGACATGCAGATGAGTGCCGTCGATCTTAGAATCACTGCACACACTTCACTCCTTTGGCCAGTCACGGGGCCAAAACCAGTGTTTGGAGCCACAGTGTGGCGGTGGAGGCAGCAGCAATGGGAGGCCATACAGCAACCTATGACAAAATGGAAACCAGCAGGAGCGTGAGGAGACCTGAAAGTGGCACATGGCAGAGTGGGAGCAATGGGAGGCGGTACAGGGACCCAGGTCACACTATGGGCCCAGCAGCAGCGTGACCAGGCGGTACGGGGGCCCATGGCCGATATGGGGCTTGGTGGCACCTATGGAAGGCCTGTAATCTGCCAGCAACCTATGACAAAATGGACAACCGCAGGAGTGTGAGGAGATTTCAAAGTGGCACATGGCAGAGTGGAAGCAATGGAGGCCGTACAGGGACCCAGGTCACACTGTGGGGACCAGCATCAGCGTGAACAGGCGGTACGGGGGCCCATGGCCGATTTGACCTCATTCATCCCATAGTCCTGCCGACTCACGAATAGCGTGGCCTCCTCAAAGGGCCTGAGCAAGCGCAGGTGTCACACATGAGCTGACAATGGCTGACATCTAAGTTACACAGGGAGTACCTTTATCCGCTTTTAAACATCAGGAAATCTGTGATGGCCTTTAGCTGTTCGTAAAGGCGGTCTAACATATGTAGGGTTGAATTACACCTTGTTGCAACGTCACAGCATGAGGAGTCGGTACGGGGGCCCATGGCAGATTACATGTCTGGCAGCAGCTATGTGAGGCCCGTAATCTGCCTGCACCCTATGTCAAAAAATTTAACACACCAGCAGTGTGAAGAGACCTGAAAGTGGCACATGGCAGCAGAGTGAGTGTGGCGATGGAGACAGCAGCAATGGGAGGCCGTACAGGGACCCATGAGAGACTCTAGACTTGGCAGCAGCATGAGGAGGCGGTATATAGGGGCCCATGGCAGATTAGGGGCCTGGCAGCAGCTATGTGAGGCCCGTAATCTGCCTGCACCCTATGTCAAAAAATTTAACACACCAGCAGTGTGAAGAGACCTGAAAGTGGCACATGGCAGCAGAGTGTGGCGATGGAGACAGCAGCAATGGGAGGCCATACAGGGACCCATGACAGACTCTGGACTTGGCAGCAGCATGAGGAGGCGGTATATATAGGGGCCCATGGCAGATTAGGGGCCTGGCAGCAGCTATGTGAGGCCCGTAATCTGCCTGCACCCTATGTCAAAAAATTTAACACACCAGCAGTGTGAAGAGACCTGAAAGTGGCACATGGCAGCAGAGTGTGGCGATGGAGACAGACAGCAGCAATGGGAGGCCGTACAGGGACCCATGAGAGACAGACTCTAGACTTGGCAGCAGCATGAGGAGGCGGTATATAGGGGGCCCATGGCAGATTAGGGGCCTGGCAGCAGCTATGTGAGGCCCGTAATCTGCCTGCACCCTATGTCAAAAAAATTTAACACACACCAGCAGTGTGTGACCTGAAAGTGGCACATGGCAGCAGAGTGTGGCGATGGAGACAGCAGCAATGGGAGGCCGTACAGGGACCCATGACAGACTCTGGACTTGGCAGCAGCATGAGGAGGCGGTATATAGGGGGCCCATGGCAGATTAGGGGCCTGGCAGCAGCTATGTGAGGCCCGTAATCTGCCTGCACCCTATGTCAAAAAATTTAACACACCAGCAGTGTGAAGAGACCTGAAAGTGGCACATGGCAGCAGAGTGTGGCGATGGAGACAGCAGCAATGGGAGGCCGTACAGGGACCCATGAGAGACTCTGGACTTGGCAGCAGCATGAGGAGGCGCGGTATATAGGGGCCCATGGCAGATTAGGGGCCTGGCAGCAGCTATGTGAGGCCCGTAATCTGCCTGCACCCTATGTCAAAAAATTTAACACACCAGCAGTGTGAAGAGACCTGAAAGTGGCACATGGCAGCAGAGTGTGGCGATGGAGACAGCAGCAATGGGAGGCCGTACAGGGACCCATGAGAGACTCTGGACTTGGCAGCAGCATGCATGAGGAGGCGGTATATAGGGGCCCATGGCAGATTAGGGGCCTGGCAGCAGCTATGTGAGGCCCGTAATCTGCCTGCACCCTATGTCAAAAAATTTAACACACCAGCAGTGTGAAGAGACCTGAAAGTGGCACATGGCAGCAGAGTGTGGCGATGGAGACAGCAGCAATGGGAGGCCGTACAGGGACCCATGAGAGACTCTAGGACTTGGCAGCAGCATGAGGAGGCGGTATATAGGGGCCCATGGCAGATTAGGGGCCTGGCAGCAGCTATGTGAGGCCCGTAATCTGCCTGCACCCTATGTCAAAAAATTTAACACACCAGCAGTGTGAAGAGACCTGAAAGTGGCACATGGCAGCAGAGTGTGGCGATGGAGACAGCAGCAATGGGAGGCCGTACAGGGACCCATGACAGACTCTAGACTTGGCAGCAGCATGAGAGGGGGCGGTATATAGGGGCCCATGGCAGATTAGGGGCCTGGCAGCAGCTATGTGAGGCCCGTAATCTGCCTGCACCCTATGTCAAAAAAAAATTTAACACACCAGCAGTGTGAAGAGACCTGAAAGTGGCACATGGCAGCAGAGTGTGGCGATGGAGACAGCAGCAATGGGAGGCCGTACAGGGACCCATGAGAGACTCTAGACTTGGCAGCAGCATGAGGAGGCGGTAGGTATATATTGGGGCCCATGGCAGATTAGGGGCCTGGCAGCAGCTATGTGAGGCCCGTAATCTGCCTGCCCTATGTCAAAAAATTTAAACACACCAGCAGTGTGAAGAGACCTGAAAGTGGCACATGGCAGCAGAGTGTGGCGATGGAGATGGACAGCAGCAATGGGAGGCCGTACAGGGACCCATGAGAGAGACTCTGGACTTGGCAGCAGCATGCATGAGGAGGCGGTATATAGGGGCCCATGGCAGATTAGGGGCCTGGCAGCAGCTATGTGAGGCCCGTAATCTGCCTGCACCCTATGTCAAAAAATTTAACACACCAGCAGTGTGAAAGAGACCTGAAAGTGGCACATGGCAGCAGAGTGTGGCGATGGAGACAGCAGCAATGGGAGGCCGTACAGGGACCCATGAGAGACTCTGGACTTGGCAGCAGCATGAGGAGGGCGGTATATAGGGGCCCATGGCAGATTAGGGGCCTGGCAGCAGCTATGTGAGGCCCGTAATCTGCCTGCACCCTATGTCAAAAATTTAAACACACCAGCAGTGTGAAGAGACCTGAAAGTGGCACATGGCAGCAGAGTGTGGCGATGGAGACAGCAGCAATGGGAGGCCGTACAGGGACCCATGAGAGACTCTGACTTGGCAGCAGCATGAGGAGGCGGTATATAGGGGCCCATGGCAGATTAGGGGCCTGGCAGCAGCTATGTGAGGCCCGTAATCTGCCTGCACCCTATGTCAAAAAATTTAACACACCAGCAGTGTGAAGAGACCTGAAAGTGGCACATGGCAGCAGAGTGTGGCGATGGAGACAGCAGCAATGGGAGGCCGTACAGGGACCCATGAGAGACTCTAGACTTGGCAGCAGCATGAGGAGGCGGTATATAGGGGCCCATGGCAGATTAGGGGCCTGGCAGCAGCTATGTGAGGCCCGTAATCTGCCTAGTGTGAAGAGACCTGAAAGTGGCACATGGCAGCAGAGTGTGGCGATGGAGACAGCAGCAATGGGAGGCCGTACAGGGACCCATGACAGACTCTAGACTTGGCAGCAGCATGAGGAGGCGGTATATAGGGGCCCATGGCAGATTAGGGGCCTGGCAGCAGCTATGTGAGGCCCGTAATCTGCCTGCACCCTATGTCAAAAAAATTAAACACACCAGCAGTGTGAAGAGACCTGAAAGTGGCACATGGCAGCAGAGTGTGGCGATGGAGACAGCAGCAATGGGAGGCCGTACAGGGACCCATGAGAGACTCTAGACTTGGCAGCAGCATGAGGAGGCGGTATATAGGGGCCCATGGCAGATTAGGGGCCTGGCAGCAGCTATGTGAGGCCCGTAATCTGCCTGCACCCTATGTCAAAAAATTTAACACACCAGCAGTGTGAAGAGACCTGAAAGTGGCACATGGCAGCAGAGTGTGGCGATGGGAGACAGCAGCAATGGGAGGCCGTACAGGGACCCATGAGAGACTCTCTAGACTTGGCAGCAGCAGCAATGAGGAGGCGGGTATATAGGGGCCCATGGCAGATTAGGGGCCTGGCAGCAGCTATGTGAGGCCCGTAATCTGCCTGCACCCTATGTCAAAAAATTTAAACACACCAGCAGTGTGAAGAGACCTGAAAGTGGGCACATGGCAGCAGAGTGTGGCGATGGAGACAGCAGCAATGGGAGGCCGTACAGGGACCCCTATGACAGACTCTGGACTTGGCAGCAGCATGAGGAGGCGGTATATAGGGGCCCATGGCAGATTAGGGGCCTGGCAGCAGCTATGTGAGGCCCGTAATCTGCCTGCACCCTATGTCAAAAAATTTAAACACAC
>CATNWA010004339.1:0-15163 GCA_951230385.1 Staurois parvus | reverse complement strand
GTTGGTTTTTATTTTTAATGACCATTATTAAATATATATATATATATTTTCAAAGCTCCAGTTGTAACTGTAATACTAGATGTCCAGAGCACCTCAACCTCCCATTACATCTGATGTCAAGAACCCCACACCCTCTCTAACATCACCGTGCACCTCCTTTGGGGGCAGAGCTGGAAAGCAGAAAGTGAAGGGTCTGGAGGAGGACCAGAGGAGGAGTGGAGTCAATTACCGGAGTCTGACGATTGCTAAGACCGTGGGAGGCAGAGATGAGGGTGTCCTGTAGTGGTGCAGGATTTGGCAGAGGACTTCTCTTCTCTGCTGCCGACTGCTGAGACAAGGTGGGGGAGAGACAAGGGCCACATGAAATGACCTGGAGGCCTAGATCTGGATACAGGTGTTTGACATAGAAAGCATATGTACATCATGATAGATAGATAGATAGATAGATGATAGATAGATAGATAGATAGATAGATAGATAGATAGATAGATAGATAGATAGATAGAGATAGATAGATAGTGACAGTGTGGTGATTTGTCACTATGTAAAAAGGATATTTCTCCCAGGATTCTCAGCAAGGCAGGTTGAGGGGCTCCAGGGTACTTGTTTAAGTTGGAGGGAACTGTGTTTTCAATTTCCTCGGTTCTTTGCAAAACTCTGTTTGGGACCTGGAGCCTGGAGATTTCACAGTGATCTGGGTGGGAGGAAATATCCAATCCTGGGACCAGGTTTTGGAAAAGGCCAGGAGACTGACTGGTCAGGTGTGTGTGGGTCTCTTCTAGAGTCAGGACCAGGGTTCTGGGCTCCACCCTTCCAAGGAGTCCATGTGGGTGCAAAAAAGCAGCCAAAAGTGTGCATGGTGGCACTGTATAGTCTGACAGAGCAGGCAGGGCCCAAGCCTGTGGGCTGGAGAAGCAGGAATGCTGTGAAGGGGCACTAACCAAAGTACAGCATTTTGTATGTGAATGGTCAGGAGGACCGAGGCATAAAGCCTGAGCAATTTTGCTGTTAAAGAGAGCCAGGAGGCTACATCTTTGTTTCTGCTGCACTGATGGTGGATACACCTGTGTGGGAAACCTATATTGTATGGAACTTTCTTTTTAAAAAAAAATTGGGCAATAACAGCCCTTAAAAATAAGAAAGCGAGAAAGCGAGTGGCTGTGCTTGATGCTAGTTCTCACAATATATATATATATATATAACTAAATTGTATTATTTAAGTTTTTAAGTGCACACAGTATATCCAACATTCAGCCCAGACAATGCAGTCATACATTCTCATGTACAAGCAGTTGTGGCAATGTTACAGATCATACAGAACAATAACTTGCTTTGTCTCTGGTGTCACTGTTACCTTCTATAAACAAATGAAAAGAGAAAAAAGAAGCAACGTAGAACAATTCACCTGTACATGGCAAGTAACTCTCTCCAGTACATACATAGAGAGCTGACTCCGTTCAAGTAGGCCTGTGTCTACAGGATCATACACCAAGTATCGGCCTCCAATGTAGTCACCATTTAGTAGGGTACAATTGGCTGGATCCATTTTTAGGGGCCTAAAAAAGGTAAACCTATAAAAACCTATGACAAATGAAGTATGGGGAGTGAGTACCGGAGTATCCAGACAGTTCTGCCAGAGAGCCATAAGTCTCCTAGGAGAAGTTAGGTTTTCATGTATTATTATGGGGTTCACCTGCTCAATCCATGCCTGGTGGGAGTATGAGTTGATAACCAGAATGCTTGGATTCGATTTGCAGGTTCGTTCAGAAAGTGCATCTAAGGATCCAAAAATTGCAATCTTAATCTCAGCTAGAGAGAGACTTTGTTCAATTAAAAGAAAAACTTCAAAGACAGGTGACAAAAATGTAACTGAGAAGCTGAGAGAAGAGCTAAAAACACTAAAAACCCCCTACAGATCTATCCTAGAAATTCAGTCTAAATGTAACAATTACATGAAAACACTCAACTGAGGGAAGAGATAATTATTATTATTATTATACAGTGTTTATATAGCGCCAAAGGGTTTGCTCAGCACTGTACAGTAGCAAGGGGGACAGAACATGAAACAATACAGTACAATACACGAGGGGTTCGAGGGCCCGGCTCTTTCAAGCTTACAATCTAGGAGGGAGGGGATAGTGGTACAGGAGGAAGTGGCTGTGGGGGATGGAGCGGTAGGAGGAGTGGAGGAGATCGGTTGTTAGGTGAGGTTGGGGTAGGCTTCCCTGAAGAGATGGGTTTTCAGGGTGCGCCTGAAGGTGAGGAGAGTAGGTGACAGTCTGATGGATTGGGGTAGGGAGTTCCAGAGGATGGGGAAGTCCTGGAGAAGTCCTGCAGTCGGGCGTGGTAGGAGGAGACAAGGGAGCTAGAGAGTAGGAGGTCCTGTGAGGAGCGAAGGGCACGGGTTGGGTGGTATTTGGGTATCAGGTCAGTTATGTCGTTTTGGGCAGCATTGTGAATGGCTTTGTATGTCAGAGTTAGTAGTTTGAATTTAATGCGTTGGGCAATTGGGAGCCAGTGAAGGGATTGGCAGAGGGGGGAGGCAGATGTGGAGCAGTTGGTGAGGTAGATGAATCTAGCCGCTGAGTTCAGGATAGACTGGAGTGGGGATAGCATTTGTTTGGGTAGACCAGTGAGAAGAGAGTTGCAGTAGTCCAGGCGTGAGATGAGGGAGTGCATGAGTTGTTTAGTAGTGTCTGGGGTGAGAAACGTGCGTATCTTGGAGATGTTGCGGAGGGGGAGCCTGCATGACTTTGATAGTGATTGGACATGAAGTTGGAAGGAAAGGTTTGAGTCCAGGGTGATACCCAGGACTTTGGCGTGTGGGGGTGGTGTCACGGTATTGGAACTTGCCAATCAAATTACTCTGGTCCCCCTCCCTCCCGGCCAGCTGGCTGGGAGCTCTCTGCACACCTCCCAACTTGCTTTTCATCTATGCAGGCATCATCCCTGCCCCCCAGGATGTCCCTGTCACCAGCCTGATTCTCCCTGGGGTCTAGTGTTCCAGTGTGTAGTCTGCAAAGGATCTCAAGCTTCGGCGAGACCTTTGGGACTAGACTCTGCAAGTCTACTCCCCAGCCTCACGGAGACCCCACAGGAGGAAAGAGACAACCAGAGAAAGCTTGCCTGCGATTGCGAGAGACCCCACAGAAGTGGGAGAGACTATCCCAGCCTGCCTGCTTTTTGCCAGAGACCCCACAGAAGGGGGAGAGACTACCACAGCCCGTCTGCCAAAGCCAGAGGCCACCCGCCTGATCCGGACTCCACAGGTACCTGCATTCTGCTTCTCCCCTGGGAGACCAGGCACCCTGTTGGATCCATGAGTACCTGCTTCCCCACTGTGTTACCTGAACTGTTGCGGTGGTGACTCCTCGCACCCCTCTCCTGTGTCGGACTACCCCTGTTACAGGGACACCTCCTTGGCTCTCCTAGCGGACTATAAGTGGGTGGGGCCCCCTCGTTACCATTTAGTGGCAAATCCACCCTCTCTGCCACCCTCCCGTATTGAAGGACTGCCATCTGTTTGTCTCAATAAAGCTTTGTGCGTCTGTCATCCACTCTGTGTGTTCTGTCTTGCCTTTCCTCCGTCACAGGTGAGATTGATGGTGGCGTTGCTAGTCGCGATGGAGAGGATGGAGGGGGGGCACGGGCTGGGGGGAAAACTAGGAGCTCGGTTTTGGACAGGTTTAACTTGAGGAAATGGAGCAACATCCAGTCTGATATGTCGTTCAGGAGGTGGGCGATGCGGGCGGAGAGTGAGGGGGGTGGAGAGGTAAATTTGTGTTGTCGTCGGCATAGAGGTTATAGTTGAAGCCATGGGAGTGTATCAGCTTGCCAAGGGAGGAGTGTAGATGGAGAAGAGGAGGGGTCCGAGGACAAAGCCTTGGGGGACTCCAACAGAGAGGGGGAGGTGGCAGCATTATAGGTAAAGCTGAAAGAACGTTGGGAAAGGTAGGAGGAGAACCAGGAGAGTGCAGAGTCCCTGATGCCAAAGGAGTGCAGTTTAGCAAGGAGGAGGGGGTGGTCGACTGTGCCAAAGGCTGCGGAGAGGTCGAGGAGCAGAGGGGACTGAGTAGTGACCATTAGCTTTGGCGGTTAGCAGGTCGTTAGTGATTTTAAGTAGGGCGTTAGGTGACACCAAATGATACAAATGGAGCTCAAAAAAATCAGGAAAGAGAATCAAAGAGGATGATTTATACAAAGTACCCATCAAGGAACAACAGACCGGTGAGACCAATCAACTTCCGAAATGTAACGAGACAAAGACCAGCAATAGCCAAGACAACTCTACTAATCCTGAGACCACAAATAGTGATGGCTGAACACCCCCCTGTTCAGGTCGCGGTCAAACATCCGAACCTACAGAATGTTCTACCATGAACGTCGAACATGAATAACTGAGAGGTGTCTCTTACCGCATCTGAGTATGAAGATCCCCGCTCAGTTACTAATATCCGGCATGAGTTATGTGATGAAGTCACGCGGTATTAGTAGTGAGACATTCATTCATGTTCCTGGTGTCAGTGGAGTTCCCTGCCGACAGAAGAATGTGAAAAGAATTGTCAGCATTGCCCAACAATTAAAAAAAAAAAAAAAAACAGCTTGGTGTCCACCCTCCATCTATACAAAGCCCTTTGGGTCTGGTATGGATTTTGAGGGGGACCCTCCATGTCAATTTTTTTTAAATGGCATGGGGGTCCCCCAAAATCCATATGAGACCCTTATTAGAGCATGCAACCCGGCAAGTCAATAAGGGGGGGACGAACAAGCGCCCC
Organism: Staurois parvus; assembly: GCA_951230385.1. Lineage (NCBI taxonomy): Eukaryota > Metazoa > Chordata > Amphibia > Anura > Ranidae > Staurois > Staurois parvus. The sequence goes on along the minus strand of CATNWA010004339.1, from coordinate 10,388 downwards.
CCTCCTGAACCATACCATGCCATATGCCCTCAACATGGGGGGGGTGCTTTGGGCTGGGAGCTGATATTGATGGGGACATGGACCCTCTTCCCCACAACCTGTTCTGTGGTTGTGGGGATCTGAAGCCTGGGGGGCTTATCAGAATCTAGAAGCCCCCTTTAACAAGGGGCCCCCAGATCCCGGCCCCCTGCCTATGTGAATGAATAGGCGGTATATGGTACTGCTACCCAGTCACAAAAAAAGGTGTAGTTAATAAATGACAGAAGACAGTCTTTTGACAAGTCCTTTATTAAAAAATAAAAATTTTCAAAAATGTCCCCTAAAGTAGATCCAAGGTCAATCCAAGGTGCCCTCCACCACCGCTACCAAAAAAAAGGGGGGGGAAAAATTCTCCACCTGTGAAGCTGGCTCACGGCTGTCTGACAGCTGCGTCCATGATGACAGTTCTTATATACTGTCCTGATGTCACAAGGGAGTGGGGGATCACCCCCGCCCCTTGTAACATCATCAAATGCTGTGAATGGTCAAAGCATTGCACCTAACCTGTGGTCAGGTGCATTGATTTGACCAATAACAATGCAGTGTTCGGGCGCAGTGCATTGTGGGACACAGCTGACTAACAGCCACTGAACACCTGTACCATTCGTGTGTTCACTGAACACATGAACGGCCCATGTTCAAGCCAAACTTAGGTTTGACTGGAACATGAAGCCCATCCCTACAAACAAACAATCATCAAACCACAAGAACAGCCAACAAACTCCGGATTCTTTTTTGTTATTAATAGACTCCAATGGGAAATATCTAAACACCAAACGGCTCTTCCCAGGAACAAGAGACAACAAAATTCAAGTCCAACAACTGAACAAGTGATAGGAGTCATCAATGATCCGTATTTCACAACCCAAACATATCATCATACACTCCGACCCAAAACATATCATCATACACACCGACCCAAACATATCATACACACCGACCCAAACATATCATCATACACACCGACCCAAACATATCATCATACACACGACCCAAAACATATCATCATACACACGACCCAAACATATCATCATACACACCGACCAAACATATCATCATACACACCGACCCAAACATATCATCTTACACACCGACCAAAAATATCATCATACACACCGACCCAAACTATCATCATACACACACCGACCCCAAACATATCATCATACACACCGACCCAAACATCCTCCAGGGACAAAAGGAAACCTCTGAGAATAAACTATTACAACTAACAGAGACCGCACAACAAAAATGTCCTCACTCCAACATCATACTGTCCTCCCTAATTCCAAGGATGGACATAACAAACAATAGAAAACTCAGCGAATCAACACGAGAGCTGGCAGATAAAACCAGGTCAGAGCTACCATTCACCTGACACAACATCATTCCATCATGACCCAACACCTCTATGACTACAAACACCTCAACTAAACAAGGGGGCAGTCAAACTAGCAAGAGAACCCAAAGACCAGGGCTTTCTTTCTGCCGGAACGCGGCGGTACTGCGTTCCGCCACCTTTTTCTTCTTGTCCCCGCTCACCGACTGCCTCTGCAGAGCTGACAAGCTATGCAGAGCAGCGAAAGTGACAGGTGCCGGACGCGGCTTGTTTAATGTCATGCTTGCGCGTGCCCGGCACCTGTCACTGCCGCTGCTCACAGCCGGTGAGCGGGGACATGCACGCTTCACCCCCCCCCTCTACCGCCAGCGTGTAAACATCGGGGTGGGGCGCGCGGCCACCCCCATAGGAAAGGTGTATCTTAGTACACCCGGCGGTGCGCGCTGACGTCATCACGCCCTCTGCTCGTCGATCCTACCATAGCGCGGATCGTCAGCATCAGGTAAGGAGCGGCGATACAATTTTTCTCGCTTTTCTTGCTAATGTGGGGGGGGGGCAGTGTTACTCGCTATTCTTACTAATGTGGGGGGGGGGGCGGTGTTCAATTCCATACATTTACTTTTATAGCCCCTCCCAAATTTTACTTGCATTTCCTGTTCTCTAAAGGGGTGTCCTAGGGTTTGATGGGGGCGTGGCCAGGTTTGGGTGGGGGAGTTTCCACCACCTTTCCTCTGAGAAAAAAAAAAGCCCTGCAAAAGACATTGTGTACTGAATGGAACCCACAACCCGGGATCTGGCACAAACCATCTCAGATGGACACAATGGGGCTGATTTACTAAAACTGGAGTGTGCAAAATCTGGGGCAGCTGTGCATAGGGTCCAATCAGGTTCTGACTTCAGCTTGTTCAATTAAGCTTTGACCATAAAACTGGAAGCTGATTGGTTCCTATGCAGAGCTGCACCAGACTTTGCTCTCTCCAGTGTCTCATTGTAATCATAGGCTGTGTCCATAATGACTACCCATCCCCCCTTATCAGCTGGCTTCTGTTGGGTATGGTTGGATGAGTGGGAGATCCCTTGTTGCAGCGTTGATGTTTCCTACCTCCCCTGTGGCCGGATCTCTGCTGTTTCCTTGATTCTGATGGACAATACGAGGCCGGTGTTGTCCCTCTATAGATCCTAATAAAGTGCCTCCAGCAGAGGAGGGAAGTGATGGGTCAGAGGCTGTAGAAGAAGCTCTAGTGAGCAGTCTAGATGGACGAGGTGAGTCTTGTGTAGGTGGTGCTCCAAGAGTACGCCTGATTAGTAGACGGTTAGATGTTGGACTCCTTCAGCTGCTCGGCTGACAATGCAGACTGCAGTGTAGACTCCACCTGTGTGATCTGTACAGCAGCAGAGCAGCTTCTTCCTTCTGGAGAAATGAAACTCAGAGAACAATGGAGCTTTTGTTTAGGGCTTGTGTAAACAGACCACTGGACTCCTCCTTGTACAGAAAGCTGGGGTCAGTTTACCTCCTAGCCCCCACTTGGAATACGCTGTGCTTTGTAAGATTCAGCTAAAGTTATCTTTTTTATATAGACAAGACAGCTGTCTTTTTAGGAACTTCTCAGGAAGATTTAGATCTGGTGTTATTTCCCCAAAAAAACCCTTCCCCTCCTCCACTAAGAAATTTCACCCCTCCACAGAGTATGCCCCTCCCCCACCAAAAGACACCCATCCCCCTCTTTTTCCCCCTCTAAAATACCCCATCCCCTCCTTTCCAGCACTGAGGACATCTCTCCCCCTCCCCTTCTGAGGACACTCCTCTCCCCTAGTGTTGACACCCCCCTCCCCCACTCAAGACAATCTTTCCACTGAGACCACCCCCTCCCCCTACTTTCCTGAACTGAGGTACCCCTCCCCTCTTGCATGGAGCTGCAGCCAGAGACAAACAAGAAGCTGAAGTAGAAATGTCTGGGGAGGTCAGGATGTGAGGAGCCATAGAGGGAGGACTACTGGGGTGACAGTAGCTATTGAGAACCATGGGGGGCAATGTGGTGTCACTAACAAGGGAGGAGCGAGGAACCTTGAGGGCAATGTGGTGTCACTAAGAGAGGAGGAGAGAGGAACCATGGGGGGTGTTGTGCTTTTGAAGAATTACTAATAATTCATCTAGCAGTGACTCCAAAAATAGTATGTTCTGTCAGTAATGCCAGGGCAAATAATTCAGTCAGCTAAAGGTGCTTGAAAATATATTAATTTATAAAAATAATTTATCTGACTTAATTGATAATTCTGAGTAATTTAGAGCCAACCAAATCCTTTAAAAACACAGAATAGATCAGTGGGAAATATGGACTACGGGTTTAAAAATAAATGATTATTTATTTACAATAAGTCACACACAAACACATAATAGCTTGATTGTGATGCACATAGACACCAAGATAATTTACATAAAGTTGCAAAATGTTTCCATAGCAATAGTTTTTATGTATAGATATATATAGGATGCACAAAATCAATTAATTAACCCCTTGCCCTCCAGAGGATTCTCTCCCTTCCTAATCAGGCTATTTTTTGTGTTACAGTGCTGTGTTACTTTAACTGACAATTGCGTGGTCATGCAACATTGCACACAAATGAAATTTACCTCCTTTTTTTTTCCTCACAAATATAGCTTTCTTTCTGTGGTATTTGATTGCCTGAGCATTTTTTTTCACTATAAAAAAAGACCGACAATTTTGAAAAAAAAAAAACCAAAAACGATATTTTTGACTTTTTGCTATTAAACAGTGTGCAGTTAAAAAGTAAATTTGGAAATTACATTTCATCATAAATGAACGAAAAAAGTATTCTGTGACATGTCTTTGCTAAAAAAATCCCAAGATGTGTAAATTAACTGGCTTACATGAAAATTTATAGTATTTACAAATAGCGGTATAGATAATGTTTTTTTCTACTAGTATTGGCAGCGATCAGCAACTTATAGCAGGACTGCGAGACTGTGGCAGATATTTTGACACTGGGGAACTGACTTGGTGTCACTGACATCCCAACTGACACCAATACAGTTAAAAGCACTGACCCTGTACTAATGGCACTAGGCAGGAAGGGGTTAACATGAGGGGTGATCAAAGGGTTAACTATGTGCTAGGAGTGTTTTACTAGGGGCGGGGGGTGTGCATCACTGTAAGCTCACTGTTCTGGATGGCTGTGCTGTGCAGTGTGCCCGAGCTGATAGGGAGGAAGATTGTTAGTAAATAAAACAGTCCTCCTCCCCATCAGAGATACTCGGTAATCACTGGGTGCCGGCGGGTAATTACTGGCCAGGATCCGGTGATTGACAGCTGCACACACTATTTCTATCCCTCCTGATTGGTGGGAGATATGACATCACACACACACACACTATTTCTATTCCTCCTGATTGGTGGGAGATATGACATCACACACACACACACTATTTCTATTCCTCCTGATTGGTGGGAGATATGACATCACACACACACTATTTCTATCACTTCTGATTGGTGGGAGATATGACATCACATGCACACTATTTCTACAATAAGATACATTTCCCCACACTGAATATAATGAGATCCCACATAACAGTCGGTGTTTATATTCAGAATTCCTTTCTTACAATGGGATCTTGTGTACGGATATAAAATCTTTTATAGATCCTTTGTAACCAGGGGCAGACTGACAATTCATGGGGCCCCCAGGCAATAGGGGATCATGGGGCCCCTGTGTCCTTGCCCAAACTCAGAAAAGCCTATGAAAAAGGTACCAGGGGCATCTCATGGGACCCCCTAAATGGTCAGTACACCCCTGCTTGTGACATTGTGTTCTCATTGTAAAATCCTAGATTTGTAAATCTGTCGCTGATATTTATAATGGTTTTGTCCAGAAAAAAGAATGGAGTGATGTGGAGAGATGGAAACATATGTATAGATGAAAGATTGGTCTGTTGACTCCCCAGAGCTCCTTTCCATGAGAGATGTTTGTTTCCCCCCAGAGCTGAACAATGGTACATTCCTGAATGGCCAGGCTGCTGGTTTGTTGAATCCAGAGTCTACATACAAGATGCCTCCACAGTGTACATTGATGGGGCTGGGAAGGCTGGTACATGTTGTTCATTTGCTCCGGGTGCAGGAGGAGATAGGACAGAATCCCATTCTCCTCATTTATTATTTACACATGTATTATGATAGTTACCTCATCTGCTGCCACTTCCACCAATGTCTTCTCTTTTTTTTGGTGCCACATGGAACTTCTTGTTTTTAATCCAGATCACTTCCTGTCTGTATCTGACATCACTTCCTGTCTGTATCTGACATCACTTCCTGTCAGTACCTGACATCACTTCCTGCCTGGATTCCATAGAGACTTCCTGGCTGGATTTAAGTGAGATCACCACCTTGTGGAGTTCAGTGGAACTGCAACCCCAAAAAATGTCTCATAATACCAATTCCTGTATAATATATACCTTACAGGGCTACCAAAGAAGATCACAAATTATTTTAAAAAGTAAGACAAAATAAACCTAGATCTTTTGCAACCAACTGTTTAACAAATATATTTTTATTACATAAATAAAAAAGTCGAAAGACACAGAATACAAGTTAGAAGCAAAGGTAAACCCAGTGAAACAGATACCTCCCAAAATGTATCTTTTTGTTGAAGAAAAATGCAAAAATAAATCCAAAAGCATAAAAATATATATCAATCCACTCATAATGAGGATGTTAGACATAAATGACAAGGCTGTAATGGTCACAGAGGAATGGTGGTGGAGATCTCTCAAAGTAAGAACACTTCCTTGAATGGTTCTATAAATAAAGAATGAATCCTGGAGGGAATAAAGCTGTAAAGCAATAAATAATATATAAACTGGGCCATCCACTTCATCCATAAACAGACGCTGTGCTGATTGTGATTGAAGATCTTCTAGATCACATAGAAGGAGGACTCATCCATGATTTCATACATTTGTTTGGAAGGATAGAACAATCCTCAGAAGGGGAACATGTAGGATGACAGGAAAGGCTCCTGACTGGTGAGATCCTCCAAACATAATGATGACATCCATGAACTGGAGCGAGCTCGTTGGGGTGATAAAGCCAATCTGGAAACACTGTGTAGACGTTCTCCAAGAACTCAGCACACTCCAGGTGTGGAGAAAGTCTCCAGGTGGGTTTAGTCTGTCATTTTTCTTTTTACAATGAATTTTATTGCAATATTGATAACATCAGAGAATCAGTCAGAAACAGATGCACTGACCAACAGAAATAAAACATACAAGTTTTCTGATGAATAATACAGAGTATGTACTTATGGATAGACAAGAAAATAAACTTAGTACTCAAGTGCCGTATATAAAAAGGGAAAATAAAACAATAAGTTTCAAAAATGGTAGACATTTAGGCCCTGATTTACTAAGACGTGAGTCTACCAGCAGACTCTGAACATTCAAGCAGACTCAATTAAATCAGTCAAGACCTGTCAGTCTTCTGAGCGGCGTCTAGCAATCTCATTGATGAACGTCTACTTTACTATTAGAAAATGTGGAATCGCGCTTGGCACATTTTTAGGTGCAATACCGGATATGTTCCCTAGATGGCGCACAAGAGCGGGGCATGATACCATTGGCATTTTTCTGTTAGCAAAAGAGAATACTTAGAATGTAACATAATTAGTACACCTATATTATTATTATTTTTTTTTTTTTTTTTTTGCTGTTTTCTCCAAAATGATGAGACAACTAATGCATTTACTAATGAATTTCATACATTCTATTTTCAAATGTTAAACATTTTCACACTTGTATCTCAAATAATTTGGAATGTCTAGTTCTAATTTCCCAATATAATGATATATCTTCATTCTCTGTAATCATGTAACTATTCTATGTTAAAGACAAGTGCAGCGCTATAAATGCATGTGATCAATAATGAACGCATGTAAAAACCAAAAAGTGCAAAGAATTGCAACAATGACGTAAAATGGTAAATGGTGCTAAAATAAGTTCCTATAATCATTCCTGAATAATGGAATGTCCTTGGTGTGAGAGTACCAACTCAGAGAGTGCCTATGAATGGCACGTGTGGTCTCTCCGTGACGGACAGTAGTGAATGAACTCGTGAAAGGTAAACCACCCTTGGGACTGGTCTACACTCACCAGAACAAAAGTATTACTGTGCATGGGTTATACACATCACACATCTGGGGGTGCAGCGGTATGCTGGCAGCTATGGGTTAGTCATCCAGCTCCATCCATCCATCCATCCATCCATCAGGGTGGGTGCCCAGATGGTCCTGGGGAGGAATTAGCTCAGCCACAGGAGCCATAAAGGTGCTTAATAGTGTAGTACAACTGTCACAGGGGTGGATGACCTTTCACAAGTTCATGCACTACTGTTCGTGGTTATATTTATCTTGTGTAATACCATTTTAGTAGTCTATATCATTTGACCAGCGCTCGCTTTATCATTTTTAAACAATGTAACTATTCTACATTGTATCGCAAACTGTGTCTCCCACAGTGGTTTAGTGGTTAGAGCTCAGAACTTACAGCACTTGGGTCATGGGTTCTAATCCCAGTGATGGCTACATCCCAGTTTGCATGCTTTCCCTGTATGGATGTGTTTCTGCCAACACTTAAAAGACATGCTGTTAGGTTCATTGGGCCTAGTACATGGCTGAGTTTTCTGCCCTTAGATTATAAGCTCCTTGACATTTATGAACGTTAAAAATATGGAGATCAATTTTTCTGGGTTGTGTCAGTGCCAGGAATATTGATCAATCAATTATGATTTTGCCTAATGACTAGAAAGTGGATGAATGTTACCTGAGTCCTGTTCTTCTGCCAATTAGGAAAATGTGCAAGTTTCATGCTGTGTATATTTCATTGTAACTTTTTTCTCTTCTTTTAAATCTGTCTCCTTATACAACTTGACCCCCTCCCCCACCCCATCATCACCTGTCCCATATGCAAATCTATGGATCACCGCCCCACTCTTTTTAACTATTTACTGATCAAGTGAATGTGTCTCATTTTCTATCACCCCCTCCTCCTCAAAAAAACTACACTCCCTCGGCCCTCAGAGATTCTGCTCTCTCCTGGCTCTCATCCTACCTGTCACAACGCTCCTTCAGCGTTACCTATAATGCTACCACCTCCCCCTCACTCCCCCTCTCTGTTGGGGTCCCTCAAGGCTCTGTCCTCAGGCCCCCTTCTCTTCTCCATCTATACCTCCTCCCTTGGCCAACTCATACACACTCTCACGGCTTCAACTACCACCTCTATGCGACGACACACAAATCTATCTCTCAACCCCCACCTCACCCCCTTGGTCTCAGCCCGAATCACACACCTACTGAGCGACATATCAGACTGGATGTCGCTCCACTTCCTTAAATTGAACCTCTCCAAAACCGAGTTTCTTGTCTTCCCCCCAGCCTGGACCCCCACCCCCCATTGATTTCTCCGTCACATCCAACAACGCTACCATCAAACCCGCCCGCAGGCCAGAGTACTGGGTGTCATTCTGGACTCCAACCTATCCCTCCAGCCCCAAGTCCAATCTTTAACAAAAACTCATGCAGACTCCACCTCCCGCAACATCGCCAAAATCCGCACGTTCCTAACCCCAGAAACCACTAAACAGCTCATCCACTCCCTCATCATATCACGACTCGACTACTGCAACTCCCTCCTCACTGGCCTGCTTCGCCGCTGGCTATCCCTGCTCAGTCCATCCTGAATACGGCTGCCAGACCTCATTCACCTTTCCAACCGCTCTGTCTCCGCCACCCCCCTCTGCCAATCCCTCCACTGGCTTCCGATTGAGCAACGGATCAAATTCAAAGTCCCTAACGCTGACGTACACACTCCGCTCCTTCACAGACCTCCTTCTCACTAGTCCCTTGGGTCTCCTCCTCCCAAATGGCCCGCCTACAGGGACTTCTCTCAGGGTGTTCACACCTATCCTATGGAACTCCCCTGCTCCAACCCCAATCAGATTTCTCTAATAAATTTTGGGAGTTCCAATTGTGTTTCATTTGTTTTTGGCAAAAAAACGCAAAAAAGAAGGTTAGTGGTGTCAATGTCATGTTCAATCAGCGCTTGCATTTTAGGCATTGAGGTGTGTAAAAAAAGTTGCCCAGTGCTTGTTCCCAGAACTGTACTGGAACTGTACTAAAAATGCACCGTCCCTAATTAAATTGAAAAAAAAGAAAGGAAAAGATAACTGGAAAAGGGTCAAAAAAAGCAAGCCCGTGTCCAAAAGCATCCAAAAAATATGGAAACAATAAACATGCGCCCAAAAAGGGCACGAAAAAAACCCCCCGGAACAATTGACTGTTTTTATGTGTAATGGCCCTTAAGATTGTTAAAACCCTTTGGGGGTGCAGAAAAAAATGCAAAAACACACTTTTTCCCGTCAGCAAAAAAATGCTGCCCCTTTTCAGTGTGGGTTAGGTGCAACACACTTTCACAATAAATGCCTGCGTATTTTTGTTTTTTCCCCCACTTGGCGGCCATTAAAAAAATTAACCCGGGTGAGGAAAAAAAAAAAAAAAAGCCCCATTTACACGGGGGCCCCTGTCCCGTACAGCTGAATGAGGGGGTTGTGTTTAGTGGCTAGAGCCCCCTGTTCACTAGGGGGCACGCAGCTGTATAAACCAAAGGGTTTTAAATTGAAGGTGTGAAGGGGGGGGAATGGCCTGATGCCACTGTTGTACACCGCACCCCTTGCTTGTCAAATTTGCCTGCGCAATTCCATGTGTAAAAATAGGTTGCTGAAACGGTGATGCCCCAAAAACAACCCCCTGTTCCCCGTACAGGCCCAGCACCCTGAGCCCCAAAATCAAAAAAACCCCCCGCTTTATTTTTGAATCGTAAGTTTTTTAATTTAGATTTCACGGAATATGGTTTGGGTTTGTCCCTTAAAATGTTTTTAGGTATTTTTACCATAAATATAATTTTGGGTATTTTCTCTGGCGGGGTGGGGGGGGTGTCAGGTAA
>CATNWA010004338.1:0-15652 GCA_951230385.1 Staurois parvus | reverse complement strand
AGCTTCCCTTGGCGGGAAACTGTACGTTTAGTCAGGAATGCACTAATCACCCAAAAAATATTACCGCCACCCGGCATGTAAATGGAATCTAACTCTTTGAACGTACAATAGTGGTTTGAGCAGAAAGTCAGTTTATTGTACACAATCGGTCAATTGTCAGCGTGCCGTTGGCTGGAATGCTGTACGTTTTCTGTCACTGGAATGCACTAATCACCCAAAAAAATAATTTACCGCCAGCCGTGCGTGTGGTAAATGGATTTTAACTCTTTGAACGTACAATAGTGGTTGTGAAGCAGAATGTCAGGTTTATTTAGCACAATCGGTCAATTGCAGGGCTTGCCGTTGGCTGGAAACTGTACGTTTATGTCACTGGAATGCACTAATCACCCAAAAAATATACCGCCACCCGGCGTGTAAATGGAATCTAACTCTTTGAACGTTAACATAGTGTGGTTTGTGAAGCAGAAAGTCAGTTTATTGTACACAATCGGTCAATTGCAGCTTGCCGTTGGCTGGAAACTGTACGTTTGTGTCACTGGAATGCACTAATCACCCAAAAAATATTACCGCCAGCCGGCGTGTAAATGGATTTAACTCTTTTGAACGTACAATAGTGGTTGTGAAGCAGAAGTCAGTTTATTTTGCACAATCTGCAAACTGCAGCACCAACTGTGCACGACAGCCACCGAAAAAAAAAGGGTGTATGTCACTTTAAATTTTCGATTCTTTGATAGCTGTGGCCCTAAGTAACGATTCTGTGTCCCTGAGTAACGATTCTGTGTCCCTGAGTAACGATTCTGTGTCCCTGAGTAACGATTCTGTGTGCCCTGAGTAACGATTCTGTGGCCCTAAAGTCTCTGTGGCCCTAACTCTGTCCCTTAATACAGACAGGTCTGTCTCTCTTTAATGACCTAGGAGGCTAATGGAGAATTCTAAGATGGCCACGATTTATAGTGCTGGCTGGCTGCTGATTGGCTAATGCGATCACATGTCATGAATGCATTATGGGTCAGCGCGCCTTGTCTGCGCGCCTTCCCAGAGATCCCCGCCTCATCTTCTCTGTCCATTTTCTCCGTGGCCACACATGTCGCTGCCATTTTTGGGAAAATTCGATTCGTGCATCCGAAGTTTGCTAATCTTCGGATTCGTCGCGAATAGAATTTTTTCCAAATCTTCGGAACAAATTCCACTTCGTCATGTTCGATTCGCTCATCTCTAATCCTGTCTAACAGTATGCATTACAAACAGGGGTTTAGTTAGCACACATTTTCAAATACATGTGTACGCTACAGAGCCTCCTCACGGCGCCCCAGTATTCTGTAGTTCCTAAATCTCTAATTTTAAGAGCCCCCATAGTAGAAGCACATGTATTTAATCCCACTCCACCTTAAAGGTACAGGAGTGCACTGGACACCCAGCATGTAGCATAATGGCAGCTAAGGTGTACAGTGCGCCCTCTTGACCAACAATTCAACAGTACAAAAAAATGGCCACTGCCCCAGTCTATAACTGGAGCTGGGGATTTTTCTTTTTTTGTTGTTTGACATGCATCGCCTTCCATGTGCTCCTTTCTGTGAAGGCCAGTTTTAGACTGGGGCAGTAGCAATTTTTTGTACTGCTTGTGGCCCTTATATGGTATATGGTCATTGACATCCAAGCTTTGATGCAGTGAAAGTAAAATACTGAGATAGCAGACATAAGACTCCCACATTATATCTGTCATCACAGATAATGTTTGTACATTCATTTCAATTCATAATTTTGCAACCTATTAAAATATTACTGAAAGAGGCTAACAAGTGTGTGTCCAATAAGTGGTCACCAAAACTGTTGAAGTTATGTGGATATGCAAATATACATTAACTGTAAATACATAAACACACCTAAATCTGTGGATTCTTGGACAAAATAAATATTTTAATCAATTTTTTGGTAGAGTTACATTATATGTACAAATAACACACAAAACAATATCTACAAGACTTTGGGGGCACTCCTATTGGTCAAGAAAAAAAGGGTGCAACTTGATTGGATAATCTAAACCAGGTTGCTGATTTTTTGCTGTTATGAGAGATGTGCTAAGAAAACAAAATAATGGCCAGGTCTTTATAGTAGAAACAGTTACAGAAACAAAGTTGTGAACCAATGTTTTAAATGTATTCCTGTATATCAGAACATCTAATAAAGATTTTACACAAGAAAAACTTCATATTGTAACAGGTTTTAAACAATCTAATCTAAATTATAGTATGTTATTTCAAAAGAAAGCCAGAAACACTGTACTAACTTGATGCACACTATTTAGGCTGCTGTACTGCATCAATGGGTTGATTTACTAAATACAAATAAACTGTGCACTTTGCAACCCATTTGCAAGAGCATGTGCTCCAGAAAGTAATAAAGAAATGGAAGCATTAATGACTTCCATCATTCCATCATCCAACCATGTGCAAGCAAAAATGCTGCTTTTTCGTATTTCTTGCATGTGATTGCCTGGGAATTCTTTGTAAAATTTATATTTATCTAATTTACTAAGTACTTTCAAAGTGCACAGTCTATTTGCCTTTATTAAATCAACCTCAGTGTTTATTACTAAGTAGTAATATTAACAGTATTTCCAGAGAGAGAATTTAGCAGTGCTGAGTAATATGGATATACTGTAGTGTTACAGTTCGGGTGAACTGACAACATTAGACACTTTAACGGATGCAAAGTTCCAGGAATTTTTTTTAGAACATTACAATCAATCACCCTAGAAATTAGAAAAGGCTGTTAACTTTCAAATGTGTCAAAAAAACATTCCACTAATCACCATAAAAGCCTTTTTTCTGAAAGTCAGTGCAGGACATAAAATTCTAGAGAACTCAACAAGACTCCGTATTTCCTCTACCCTGATGACCTATATTTTCATAGCATAATACTCTTCACCAGCAGTTTCAGTATGGTCCCTGTTGCTGTTATATTTAGAGCTTGAGAAAGAATTTAACTTGATGAGGTAGACACTGCTCCATGGAATTGGAAGGCCATTGAAGAAACATCCTTTTTATTTACAAATTCTTAAAAGCTGAATTATGTAAATTGGACCATCTCTTCTAACTGCCAATTACAGACCAGGACTGGGCAGGGATGCCCCTTATCACCATTTACTTGTCATATTCTGCAAAAATATATTTTAAAAAATCTATTAAAAAAATTTTTTTTTTTTAAAGACATTCCCTCCTACTTAATTTTTCCCCTATAGTTAAGGAGTTTTCAGATTTCTAAACATTAGGGGTTATATTAGATGGCTTCACTAAACTATGACTACAGCCATATACAAACCAGGTATATGTATGTACATTTTATTCAAGCTGACAGGGACAGAAATGAAATGGCTTTAACTGTAATTAGTCATCTTATCGACATGAATTTTACTGGCTAGAACTATTAAAGCTTTCCAGTTACCAGATGTTCATAAAAATTCATTGTGAGCAGTTAATTTTAGAATTGAATGTCTTAATTAGATTAGCTTCTCCCCAATATGACAGAATAATATATCATGGAAGCTCAATTTATTATAGTTTTTGGTAGAAATTCTATTATGAAATATGTTTTAGTATTTCAATTTTTTTATATGATATACTTAAAAAAGACAAATATCATGTTAGAGTATATGTTAGACAAAAATTGTTTGTTTTTAAAATATAGTGGACTTTAAATACTACAATTTCAGGCTTCACACCAAACAATCTGTAGACACTATTACAACAGAACATTACAATGTATTTCAAATTTATCAAGCAACACAACCATTTAAAAGTGTAGCAAAACATTGAAGAGCACCAATTCAGTAGCACAGACACCCAAAAGGGAAGGGAATATGGCATTAGCTTGTCTGAAAGATATTTAGTGTAAAAGTGACCACATGATCCATCATCAACAAAAGGTTATATACTGTATGGCTCGAAAGTGAGACATGGTAAATACTTAATTTTTTTAAAAAGTTATGTGGGTAATGTTGCAATGACATAGTATAAGGCAGTACACAGTTTATGACTGAAGTACTGTATATGTGGAATATAATTGGTTGTACATTGCAACAATGTTGACATTGCAGATATTAAAAAAATGTTCTGTACATACTAATATACAGGAAAAAAACAGGTATGATAACTTTAACAGTTCTTTTAAGCAGAGTCAGAAAGGAGATGGAATAAAGATGGTATATATATATATATATATATATATATATATATATACAGGTGAAACTCCAAAAATTAGAATATCGTGCTAAAGTTCATTTATTTCAGTAATGCAACTTAAAAGGTGAAACTAATATATGAGATAGACTCATTACATGCAAAGCTAGATAGTTCAAGTCGTGATTTGTCAGAATTGTGATGACTTACAGCTCATGAAAACCCCAAATCCACAATCTCAGAAAATTAGAATATTACATGCAATCAATAAAACAAGGATTGTACATAGAATAATATCGGACCTCTGAAAAGTATAAGCATGCATATGTACTCAGTACTTGGTTTGGGCCCTTTTGCAGCAATTACTGCCTCAGTGCGGCGTGGCATGGAAGCTATCAGCCTGTGGCACTGCTGAGTTGTTATGGAAGACCAGGATGCTTCAATAGCGGCCTTCAGCTCTTCTGCATTGTTCGGTCTCATGTCTCTCATCTTTCTTGGCAATGCCCATAGTTTCTCTATGGAGTTCAGGTGTCAGGAATGGACTTGCCAGTAATGGTGGGACTCACCTGCCTTGTGGGCTGCAGTACCAGGGCTGGCCAGCGGGTGCTCTCAGCAATCAGAGACTCAACCCTGTAGTCAGCCAAACACCTGCAAGCTGATTACGGAGGTGTATTTAAGGAATGGCCAGACCCGCAGTCTGTGCCTTGGTGTGTGTTTTTCTATGGGCCCCTGTATCTTGTTACCTGCGTTCCTGTTCCTGACTGACTGACTCGTTGCTGACCCTGCCTGATCCTGACCTCTGCTGACTTCTCCTGTTTGATCCCTGGCTTGTGACCCCGACCATTCTCTGCCTGACCCCCTGTACCTACCTGCCCGTTAGTTGCTGTACCCGGCTCGTGACCTGACTACTCTCTGCTTGCTCCTCCTGTTCCTACCTGCCCGATTGTTATTGACCCAGGCCTGCCTGACTACGCTTGCATTGTATGTATTGTTATCTGTGGGTGGTTTGGTTTGGTTCGTTTACACTGTGTTTTATGTTTTAGTATTGCACTGCGTTTGTATTGTTAGTATTAATAAATTATATTGTTTATCACATATCTGAAGCCTGCGTTTCCCTGCGTCAGTTCACATACCTCTGGTCATACCCGGAGCCCTGACATTACACCAAGGCCAATCCTGACCAGAAGTGGCTGCACAGGAAGCCATCTTGGGCTTATTGTTGCTGGGAAGGATGGATCTTGATGAGGTTGTGTATTTATATCTGCTAGTGTTTGATGACAGAGAGTATGCTTATCAAACTCTGAAGGAGTATCCCAGGGATCAACTACTAGAATGTATACGGATCGCTCATTGCCTAGTAGATCAGGGCACAGAATTCTCTGAGGTGCAGCCATTGATTCAGGTTTGTGCTGAGTTGGTTTCATCTGGTACCCCCGAATGCAGGGATGAATTTTTGCCGCCATTTAGTGCCGACCAGGTAGAGTCCCTGGTATGGTTATTAGAGGATGATGTGGATTACTTTCTGGAGCGTTATTCTGCATGTTTTCCACAGATACTAAGAGATTGTATAAACGCAGTGCAGTCATTGACCAGACAGGCTTTGTGTAAACTGAGCTTTGTTCAACCCATACTGCAGACATGGTCAGACTTGTTGCACCCAGCCTCAGTCAGCTTACAACATCATTCCTCCACTCAAGGCACTCTTCCTGCATCCCCGACAGCACCCCCAGTGACTGCCCAGTATACTCTAACTACCACATACCAGTCCTCTGCTCCCACTAGCTGCACCTATCCTTTCTTTAACCCTGTAAAGAAGTCCTCTGTAGCAACTGCTCCCTCCTCTGTTCCATCTTCCAGCTCTTCTCTGTCCTCAGCTGTTCCATTCATTTGCAGACCTGTGTTTACTTGCAGTGCTCCAGTAGTTAAAACCAGAAAAAAGCGAAAATTCTTTCCAACCAGTACCATCCTGCCAGTATCCAAACCGGTGAGCCTGCCGTCTGAGAACCTGCCTTCTGTGGTTCAGCCTGGTGCCTCGGCACCCGCACTTCAGCCTGATGTCTCTACCCCGCCTGATGTCTCTACCCAGCCTGATGTCTGTACCCAGCCTGATGAACTGATCCAGCCTGATGATCCTATCACGCCTGATGACCCAGTGCCCGCTGTCATACCTGGTGACCCGATGCCCGCTGTCGAGCGAGACGATCCAATGCCTGATGACCCAGTGCCCGCTGTCATGCCTGGTGACCCGATACCCGCTGTGGAGCCAGACGATCCGGTACCTGATGACCCGGTGCCCGCTGTCATACCTGGTGACCCGATGCCCGCTGTCGAGCCAGACGATCCGGTACCTGATGACCCAGTGCCTGCTGTCATGCCTGGTGACCCGATGCCCGCTGTCGAGCCAGACGGTCCAACGCCAGATGACCCGGTGCCTGCTGTCGATCCAGACGATCCGGTACCTGATGCTAGATGGACGCGGTGCCCGCTGGCGAGCCAAATGACCTGATGCCTGGTGACCCAGTCCCCGCTGTCATACCTGGTGAACCCTCTGTCGTGAGACCCAGTGACCCCCGCTGTCATGCCTGGTGACCCGACCCCTGAGCCAGACTGCCAATGCCTGATGACCCTCATGCTGTCGAGCTGTCGAGCAGAGTGCAATCCCTGCTGTTGAATCCGGTACCTGATGACCCAGCCCGCTGTCATGCCAGTTGATCAGAGCCCACTGTCGTGCCTGGTGACTCGGTGCCCACTCATTTCTAGATGACTGTGCCGAGCCCGATGCCCCTGTCTGTATACCTGCCATGCCCGCTGTCGAGCGAATCCAATGCCTGATGACCCAGTGCCCGCGGTCATGCTGGTGACCCGATGCCCGCTGTCGAGCCAGACGATCAATGCTGATGACCCAGTGCCCCGGTCATGCTGGTGCCTTGCTGCTGTCAAGCCAGACGATCCGGCCAGATGACCCGTGACCCTGTCGAGCCAGTACCTGATGCCCGGGATGCTGTCGTGCCAATTGACTCAGAGCCCACTGTCGTGCCTGGTGACTCGGTGCCCACTACCTTTGCCAGATGACACGGTGCCCGCTGTCAAGCCAAATGACCTGATGCTGGTGACCCGATGCCCGCTGTCGAGCCAGACGATCCAATGTCTGATCCAGTGCCCGCGGTCATGCCAGGTGACTCGGAACCCACTTCGTGCCTGGTGACTCGATGCCCACTGCATTGCCAGATGACGCAGTGCCCGCTGGCGAGCCAAATGACCTGATGCTGGTGACCTGATGCCGCTGTCGTGCCTGATGACCCGATGCCTGCCGCCCCGCCTGGGGCCCTGTGCCTGCCACTCCTCCTGGGGGCCCTGTGCCTGTCGCTCCCGCCTGGGGGCCCTGTACCTGTTGCTCCGCCTGGGGGCCCAGGTGCCTGCCACCCCTCCTGGGGGCCTGGTGCCTGTCGCTCCTCCTGGGGACCCTGTGCCTGCCGCTCCTCCTGGGGGCCCTGTGCCTGCCGCTCCGCCTGGGGGCCCTGTGCCTGTCGCTCCGCCTGGGGGCCCTTTGCCTCTCGCTCCGCCTGGGGTCCCTGTGCCTGTTGCTCCGCCTGGGGGCCCGGCGCCTGGCGCTCCGCCTGGGGGCCCGGCGCCTGCCGCTCCGCTGGGGGCCCGGTGCCTGCCGCCCCCTCTGGGGGCCCGGTGCCCGCCGCTCCATCTGAGGGCCCGCCGCTCTGCCTGGGGGCCCGGCACCCGCCGCTCCGCCTGGGGGCCCGGCGCCCGCCGCTCCGCCTGGGGGCCCGGCGCCCGCCGCTCGCCTGGGGGCCCTGTCGCTTCGCGGGGACCCTGTGCTCCGTCGCTCTGCCTGGGGGCCCTGTGCCTGTCGCTCCGCCTGGGGGCCCTGTGCCTGTCGCTCCGCCTGGGGGGCCCGGTGCCTGCCGCCCCGCCTGGGGGGGCCGGTGCCTGCCGCCCCGCCTGGGGGCCCTGTGCCTGCCGCTCCTCCTGGGGGCCCTGTGCCTCTGCCTGGAGTCCAGCCCCGATGTGCCTCTGCCCGGAGTCCAGCCCGATGTGCCTTTGCCCGGAGTCCAGCCCGATGTGCCTCTGCCCGGAGTCCAGCCCGATGTGCCTCTGCCCGGAGTCCAGCCCGATGTGCCTCTGCCCGGAGTCCAGCCCAATGTGCCAGTCTTTGATATCCCGCCAGTTACCAGACCCGGGCGGTGGAACATTTTGCCCAGCTAGGACTGTTTGGAGCGTCCTGAGGCCGCTCCTTGAGGGGGGGGTACTGTCAGGAATGGACTTGCCAGTAATGGTGGGACTCACCTGCCTTGTGGGCTGCAGTACCAGGGCTGGCCAGCGGGGTGCTCTCAGCAATCAGAGACTCAACCCTGTAGTCAGCCAAACACCTGAAGCTGATTATGGAGGTGTATTTAAGGGATGGCCAGACCTGCAGTCTGTGCCTTGGTGTGTGTTTTTCTATGGGCCCCTGTATCTTGTTACCTGCGTTCCTGTTCTGCCTGACTGACTCGTTGCTGACCCTGCCTGATCCTGACCTCTGCTGACTTCTCCTGTTTGATCCCTGGCTTGTGACCCCGACCATTTCTCTGCCTGACCCCCTGTACCCACCTGCCCGTTAGTTGCTGTACCCGGCTCGTGACCTGACTACTCTCTGCCTGCTCCTCCTGTTCCTACCTGCCCGATTGTTATTGACCCAGGCCTGCCTGACTACGCTTGCATTGTATGTATTGTTATCTGTGGGTGGTTTGGTTTGGTTCGTTTGCACTGTGTTTTATGTTTTAGTATTGCACTGCGTTTGTATTGTTAGTATTAATAAATTATATTGTTTATCACATATCTGAAGCCTGCATTTCCCTGCGTCAGTTCACATACCTCTGGTCATACCCGGAGCCCTGACATCAGGTCAGGCGAGTTTGCTGGCCAATCAAGCACAGTAATCCCACGGTCATTGAACCAGGTTTTGGTGCTTTTGGCAGTGTGGGCAGGTGCCAAGTCCTGCTGGAAAATTAAGTCAGCATCCCCATAAAGCTCATCTGCGGAAGGAAGCATGAAGTGCTCCAAAATCTCCTGGTAGTTGGCTGCATTGACCCTGGACTTAATGAAGCACAGTAGACCAACACCAGCAGATGATATGGCTCCCCAAATCAACACAGGCTGTGGAAACTTCACACTGGACTTCAAGCATCTTGCAGTGTGTGCCTCTCCATTCTTCCTCCATACTCTGGGTCCTTGGTTTCCAAATGAGATGCAAAATTTACTTTCATCAGAAAAGAGAACTTTGGACCACTGAGCAACAGACCAGGTCTGTTTTTCAGTAGCCTAGGTAAGACGCTTCTGACGTTGTTTGTTGTTCAGGAGCGGCTTGACAAGAGGAATACGACATTTGAAGCCCATGTCCAGGATCCGTCTGTGTGTGGTGGCTCTTGATGCACTGACTCCAGCCTCAGTCCACTCCTTGAGAAAGTCCCCAACACTTTTGAATGGCCTTTTCCTGACAATCCTCTTCAGGCTGCGGTCATCCCTGCTGCTTGTGTACCTTTTTCTTCCACACTTTTCCCTTCCACATAACTTTCTATTAATGTGCTTTGATACAGCACTTTGGCAACATCCAACTTCTTTTACAATTACCTTTTGAGATTTTCCCTTCTTATGGAGGGTGTCAATGATGGTTTTCTGCACAACTGTCAGGTCAGCAGTCTTTCCCATGATTGTGATTCCTACTGAACCAGACTGAGACTGAGAGACTATTTAAAGGCTCAGGAACCCTTTGCAGGTGTTATTGCTTAATTAGCTGATTAGAGTGGGACACTTTGAGCCTAGAATATTGCACTTTTCACAATATTCTAATTTTCTGAGATTGTGGATTTGGGGTTTTCATGAGCTGTAAGCCATAATCATCACAATTATGACAAATCACGGCTTGCACTATCTTGCTTTGCATGTAATGAGTCTACAGTATCTCATCTATTAGTTTCACCTTTTAAGTTGCATTACTGAAATAAATGAACTTTTGCATGATATTCTAATTTTTCGAGTTTCAGCTGTATATATTACCATGCAAAAGTTTTTAGAGATTTTAGAGATGGAAGTGTTAATAAGTGTTAAAATGTTTATGTTTATCAATTAACAAAATATAAGGTGAATATAAAGAAGAGAGGTCCAAATCAAATTAATATTTGCTGGGACCACCACTGTTATGCATTACAACTACCCTGTATCTTGTTGCTGTGTTCAGTTTTGCTATGGAGAGTATGACCTGTGACATGAAACTGCCAACCCAACGGCACCACCTGCCTGGAGTTTGCATGTTCTCCCATGTGCCTGCGTGGGGTTTTCCTCGGGTACTCCTGGTTTCCTCCCTACTCCATAGACATGCTGTAGGTTAATTGATTCCTGTCAAATTGGCCCTCGTATGTATGAATATAAGTTAGGGACCTTTCGATTGTACACCCCTTGAGGGTTAGGGACTGATGTGAATGTACAATATATATGTAAAAGCGCTGCATAAATTGACAGAGCTATATAAGTACCTAAAATAAATAAATAAATAACAAGTCTAAACTGACTGCCACAACTCACGCTACAGGAGTCTGCTGTTCTCACTCAATTTTAAGCGGAGCTGTTTCTTTTTCAGTTAATGACTGAGGTTCAACCATACATATGAAATTGATGATCATTAAGAACTATGTGGTATAATTGGTTAGTCACACACTTGACTCTAATCCTACAAAATCCCATGACTTTGTGCAAGTATAAAAAAGTGTGCAAGTGGCAACATTTAATGCTGGTTTGATAATGCCAAAGAGTAGTCACACAAATATTGATTTGATTAAGATTTCCTCTTCTGTTCCCTCACTTGGATTTTGGTTAATTGATAAAAATACCCAAAACATTAAAATAGATATTTTTAAAGCATACTTATAGCAATTTTCTTCACAATTGCCTGTGAAGTACTTTTGAAACAGCTACTGTATATACACATATAAAAAGTAATTACCGTAAATTTTCTTTAGTTTTTTTTTTCATTAGTAGAGTGTGTGTTACACACAATTCCTGATGAGAAAATCAATCAGTCACAAACACACTTTTTTTGGTGTTTCATCAAATTCAACCCCATGTGTTGAAGCTCAAGATGTCTTGTGTTGATTGATCTTTTCCTTTGATTTAGCATTTTTAGGGGTGCCTTTAGTGAAAAGTCGCAAGTTGAAGAAACGTCGTCACGGACGTGACCGTTGGGAACGTAGAGATGTAACCCAGAAGTAGTTGTGGAGTGGGCAGTCTATGGGATTATGCGGTTTATTCTTGATGTGATGTGCGAATATAAGTTTGAGGAGTCATGGATAATCCCCTAACTAGTAGGAGGTATAATCCGTAATGAACCCTTATTATTGTATATAGTGTACACATAGAATCAACGACGGACCCTATTGAAGGTTGGCGTGAATTAAGGAGCCCGTAGCAGTACACATTGATTTGGAGGATATCATCAGACCTACAAGTAGATCTGTATATCTGCGCAGAAATTACCGGTGTCTTACTTTGCACCCCCCCCATCCCAGCGTTTACTGGTGTCGACCAAGCTCCTGGAGAGGACTCGATCCATATGATCGGGAACTTTATCCAGCCTGGTGACCAGCGAAGTAGTGACATCAGCTTTGGTACACTGAGCGGCTAGGCTGACACAATGGGTCCCATGTGCGAGGTGCGAAATACAATAGAGACTCTTGTGCTTACTCACAGGTGAAGTCAAGCCAACAAGTAGCCTTGGCTGTACACAACTCTTTTAAGAGGATTAAGTACATTGGCCACAATAATTGAAATGAGTTCAGTGAAATTAGTTGAGTTTAACGGTTATTATTTCATATGAGAGTAACGAATATACTGATATACATATATATAGATGCCAAGTTGACTCCCAGGACCCACCAAATAATCATCTTTTGAAAATTTGTACACCTCCTACAACTAGCGGTAGATCTTTCAGTCAGGTTTTTATTTATTGTTACAAATTACGCACACTATTTATTTATTTATTTATTTTTTATGTTCAAGGTTACTTATATTAGCACCATCCATATAGTGAGACATGTTTTACATATATCTATTAATATATTCTTAAATTATATGTATATTGGTGTTACATTCACATCAGGTCCCCTAAACCTCAAGGTGGGTGTACATCTAAAGGTCCCTACACTTTACATCTCTTTTATATGCATAATACTAAGGGTCTATTTAGGCCAGGATCGCAGATTTAATTGTGAAGAGCAGCATGTTCGGGGTTTGGCGTTTGGAGTGTGGGATGGAACACTGGAGTACTCGCGGAGGAAGAATGGAGAAACCCTCGTCAGTCACATGGTGAGAGCAAGTCAACTCCAGGCACGGTGGTGCCGTCGGTTGGGAACTCAAAAACCAACAATCTAGTATTGCCCGGTGGAAGGGCTAACCATAGATGAGGACTCTGACTTGGACTATGGACTTCCATCAAAGTCTATGGGCACAAAATCAGATAGAAGTTGCCTTGAAGTCCGACTGGCTCAAGAAAGAAAGTTTAAAGGAAGCACTTTTTTAATCTCAGAGTATACGCTCTCAGTAGTCAATTAACAACTCCGGGGTATATGATCTGGACAGTTTAAGTAGCATAGTTGGGATTGGTTAATCAGTTTCAAGTGATGGCTTTTGGTTGTTAACAACAGTGTTGCGCACTAGGATGAGCAACAATGAGATGCGACCCCCTAATACAGGGAATGGTTTTACCGATGGAGGAGACACTATGGAAGCATTAATTTATCTATCACTATATTTTTCTGAAATTAACAGGTGGTGCACTAGATGAGCAAACAATGAGGACTGGACACGGAGGAAACCGGTATTGGTTTAGTTGAGTAGCCCAGAGAGTAGATCCCACGCAGGCACGAGGTCGAGGAAGACATGTCAAACTCAACAATATCTTCCATACATGTGGAGGATCCACAGATAGGGTATTTGAAACACCTGCTGCGATTTTGCGAGAGTTTATCTCACCACTTAAAACATCTCGGAGGGCGTCAGAAAATTCATTATTGTTAGGTGCATTCCCACTTCTGAGAGACCGAATTTAAGAAAAATAAAATTCAGGAAATGCACATGAATGATTTTTAAAGAGACTTTATTTTGACTTGCCACTGCTGAACTTTACGTATTTGAACACACTAAGGAAAACAGGCATGAATTTCTGCTCTTCAAAGGACTAGTTACTGTGCCTGTTAGAAGAAGTTCGCGCAACGCTCAACTCCACTCATTAATTGAACTTAGTAGAAACCTGTTCTGAGCTCTTTAAGAAGATCCCACTGGTCACCCCACAGTCAGTCAGACGAGCCAACTTACTATCATGGGCAGAGACAAGAGAGGAGCTTGTCAAAAGGACACCAGAAACAAAATTTGTGGACTCTCCACAAGGATGGAAAGGGCTACGAGGCAATTTGCCAAGCAGCTTGGTGAAAGATAGATCAACTCGTTGGAGCGAATTGTTAGAAATTGTACGCGGGCTCTCACGTCTATTTCAGTCTCACTTGGGATGGGGGTCCATGTCATAGATATCTCCTCCATGGCGGTCATCACTGGATGATAAGAAAGTGTGAGGAATCAACCCAGATGAACTACAAATGGGAGCGAGCTGAGTCAATGACATGAAGGCTGGGACCACAGTTTCAAAGGTCACAGTCGGATAGAACACTACGCCGTCATGGTTTCAAAATCATGATCATTGCACGGAAGGTTCCCCTGCTCAAAGTCACTCACATGTCCAGGCCTGTCTGACGTTTGCCAATGACCAAACTTGATCAGACGATACAGACGGAGGCATGGGAGAAAGTCATGTGGTCCGAGGAGACCAAAGTAGAACGTTTTGGTCTAAACGTCACTCGTCGCTGAGGTATGGAGGAACAAAGGCTGAGTTGCATTTCAAGAAACACCATCCCTACTGGTGAAGCTATGGGGGTGATAACACATCATGCTTTGGGGGATTGCTTTTCTGCGAAGGGGACAAGGACGATGCACTGTACTTAAGGAGAGGTATGATATGGGGCCATTTATTGTGAGATTTTTGCTGCAACAAACCACCTTCCCTCAGTCAGAGCATTGAAAGATGGGGTTTTTTGTGGCTAGCGCGTCTTCCAACATGACAAACGACCCAAACGGCACACCAGCCCAGGATATACACACGGAGTGGTTCCGTAAGAAGCATATCAAAGGTTTCTGGAGTGGCCTAGCCCAGTCTCCAGACCCCTAAACTACAATAGAACATCTTTGGAGGGAGCAGAAACTCCGCTGTTGTTGCTCAGCGGTCAAGCCACTGAAAAACCTGACATAATCTAGAGGAGATCTGTGTGGAGGAGTGGTCCAAAATCCTGTTGCAGTTCTGTAGTGCCAAAACTTGGTCAAGGAACTACAGGAAAAACGGTTTTGACCTCTGGTAATTACACACAAATGGCTTCTGTACCAACTATTTTACATGATTTTCTTAGGTGTTCAAATACTTCTGTTCAGCAGTGGAAAGGACAAATAAATTCTTTTAAAAATCATACAATGTGATATCCTGAATTTTTTTTTTTTAAAATTCTGGTCTCTCAGCGTGGGGATGCACATACAATCGTGAATTTCTGACCCTCATGTTTTCTAATGTGGGCGAACTTGCACAATCTCAGGGTGTTCAACATACATCTGTTCCTCACAGTATATACCGGACGGCTCCCTCTGGCTTGGAGGGTTTTTAGGGTTTTTTTTTTGTTTTTTCTTTATTATTGCTGTGGGTTGGTACACATGGTTACATTTATTGTAATGTAGGACTTGAAGACACATTCTTATTATATGTTGTTTCAATAATTAACTCAGTGCATACTGTACATAGATTAAATCTGCTTGTGCATCAACACGTTACTGGACAGAGACCTCTTGTTGGGGATGATAGGGAAATACGGATCAATGACAAGGCTGTGGGGGACTCTATTAAAACTTTGCAAATGCCACACCAGGTGGTTTGGAGCCCTTGAGAAAAAAAACAAAAAAAAAAAAAAAAATAGAAAAAAAAAAAGAAAAAAAAAAAAAAGTGACCAGATTTTTACAAATAGCCTCCTGATGCATAGAGGTGCTTCATAGTGTCATAATATCCTTTTAAATGGTTTCGAAGTATGTCTGAGGCAAACTGCATTTGACACTTTTCATTGTATTGTACGCTCATAATAATATGGTCACTGTAATTAGCTTTGATTAAAATGTCCTGTCTGTTTCACAGAGTATCACCTTTAATGATTGGAAAGCTTTTATTAGAGAAAGCATCAGTTGGAGAATTGCTGCTTTTAAAGGCAGCAAAAAAGGGGGCCCGGGGGGCCCATCCCCCATTGTGAAAATTCCCGGGGTTTTAGGGGGAAAAGGGGTCAAATTAATTGCTTGTTGTGGAGAAAAAAATATGCTTATTTTTGCAGATTTCCTTGTGGGACTGT
>CATNWA010004337.1:0-18567 GCA_951230385.1 Staurois parvus | reverse complement strand
CTTGCATACATGCCTGACAATGTCAGGGCATGCCCCTAATGAGACGACAGATGGTGTCCTGGAATTTTCCTCCCAGATCTGGACCAGGGCATCACTGAGCTCCTGGACAGTCTGAAATGCAACCTGGCAGTGTCAGATGGACCGAAACATAATATCCCAGAGGTGTTCTATTGGATTTAGATCAGGCAAGTGTGGGATCTATTCAATGGTAGCAATTTCTTCATCCTCCAGGAACTGCCTGCATACTCTCGCCACATGAAGCCAGGCATTGTCATGCACCAGGAGGAACCCAGGGTCCACTGCACCAGAGTAAGGTATGACAATGGGTTCAAGGATTTCATCCTGATAACTAATGGCAGTCAGGGTGCCATAGTCTGTAGAGGTCTGTGCGTCCATCCATGGATATGCCTCCCCAGACAATCACTGGCTCACCACCAAAACAGTCATGCTGAACGATGTTACAGGCAGCATAACATTCTCCATGGCTTCTCCAGACCCTTTCATGTCTGCCACATGTGCTCAGGGTGAACCTGCTCTCATCTGTGAAAAGCATCAATTCTGGTGTTCAATAGAAAATGCCAATCAAGCTCTATGGTGGCAGGCAGTGAGCACAGGGCCCATTAGAGGGTGTCAGGCCCTCGGGCCATGCTCATGAAGTCTGTTTCTGATTGCTTGGTCAGAGACATTCACATGGAGGTCATTTTGTAGGGCTCTGGCAGTGCTCATCCTGTTCCACCTTGCACAAAGGAGCAGATACCTTCTATGGCCCTGTCCAGCTCTCAGAGTAGCTGTCTCTCTCCTGGAATCTCCTCCATGCTCTTGAGACTGTGCTGGGAGACACAGCAGGCTTTCTGGCAATGACATGTATTGATGTGCTATCCTGGAGAATTTGGACTGCCTCTGCAACCTCTGTAGGGTTCAGGTATTGTCTCATGCTACCAGTAGTAACACTGACCCTAGCCAAATGAAAGACTAGTGAAAAACAGTCAGAAAGGATGAGTAGGGAAAAAAATGTCAGTGGCCTCCACCTTTAAAAACCATTCCTGTTTTGGAGGTCATCTCATTGTTGCCCATCTAGTGCACCTGTTATTAATTTCATTAACACCAAAGCAGCTGAAACTGATTAACAAACTCCTCTGCTACTTAACTGACCAGATCAATATCCCAGGAGTTTATTTGACTTGATGCTATAATCTGATTAAAAAGTGTTTTTGAGCAGTGTATATACAGTGCTCAGCATAAATGAGTACACTCCAACATATTTGTCAGAAAACCTTTACTTTACTTTCAGAATCAACATTATCTATGGGACACTATACTACAAAATATTAGGCCATTGATTTCAACAAGATTTGTTAATTTGCACACACAAAAAAGTATTTTTCCTAAAAAATTCATTCAAGACCATGTTGCAAAAATGAATATACCCCAATGAAACTCTTAGGAGCAAAGCTAAATTTTAGACAACAAAATCCTAATTAACAAGAATTCAACTACAGGTGAGTCTAATTATTCATTAAACAGGTGTCCAGCAGACAAAGAAAACCCCTTTCCATTTCATGCTGTCAGCAATGGTACCACA
Organism: Staurois parvus; assembly: GCA_951230385.1. NCBI lineage: Eukaryota > Metazoa > Chordata > Amphibia > Anura > Ranidae > Staurois > Staurois parvus. The sequence goes on along the minus strand of CATNWA010004337.1, from coordinate 16,985 downwards.
TGGAAGAGAAATGTCACAAATATTTTTTTTACATAAGAAAGGTGAAGGCTACAAGATCAGTAAAGCTTTACTTATCAGTCAGAGTACTGTAGCAAACGTGATAGAAAAAAATTTTAAAAATATGGAATTGCAATCATCTCTCAGAGAAGTCCAGGCCGTCCACAGAATTTAAGACCTCAACAGAAGAAAACTGCCATGCAAGTTCACTGCAGTTAGCTAAAGAACTAGGATGCCAAGCTGGGGTGGTTGTTTCCCGTGACACAATACGGCATACACTGCAGAGGAATGGCATGTATGGGTGTCATCCACAAATACAGCCTCATCCACAGCCCATGCACAAAAAAATCCACCTAGAATTTGCCAGGGCTCATGTTGAAAAAGAAGACCACTGGGACTCTGGAGTGATGAGACCAAGATAAATGTTTTTGAAACTGATGGCTTCAAAACTTTATGGTGTCAGAAAGGTGAGGAGTACAAAAAAAATGCATGGTGCCCACAGTGAAACATAGTGATGGCAGTGTCCTTCTCTAGAGTTACATGAGTGCTGCTGGTGTCAGGGAGCTGAATTTCATTGATGGTATCTGCTCTATATCAAAAGAGAAGATGCTACCATCACTCCATGCCCTAGGTCATTGTGCACTTTTACAACATGACAATGATCCAAAACACACATCTAAGGCCACTGTTGCATTTATGAAGAAGAACAGGGTGAAAGTGATTAATTGGCCAAGTATGTCTCCCCAATCTGAACCCAACTGAACACCTATGGGAAATTCTGAAGAGACAAGTTGAGCATCACTCTCTATCCAGCATCCATGCTTTAAAAGAGGTCGTTCTTGAAGAATGGAAAAATATAGATGTTGCAATATGTCACCAATTTGTTCATTCCATGCCTAGAAGACTTGGCGCTGTCCTTACAAATCATGGAGGTCATGCAAAATACTAGATGTAGTAGATTTGTGTTTTGGGATGTATTAATTTTTGCATCAACTAATTTGAGTAAAACTAAAGATTTTGTAATCCAAGTTATATTATTAACCTTACTTTCATGTAATGAGCTAAAAAAATGTTCTATAAAACTTTTGTGTTCATTGAGATATTGATTAAAATCTTACTTTTCAAAAGGGGTGTATATATTATATATACAGTTGTGACCAAAATTATTCAACCCCCAATGCTGTAAAGGGGTTTAGGGACTATAGTGTACATTTGGAATTGTATTCAGAATCAAATCCTACACAAGGACGTTGTAACTACCCAAATGCAACTAAAATGACATCAATTGTTTATGTAATACAGTAGTAAATGGTTCTTATGTGGTTTCTTCATTGCCACAATTATTCAACCCCTTAAAGACTACCACTCTGAAGAACAGAGGTTCATACAGGTGCTTTCCATCAGGTATTGAAAACACCTGTGGATGTCACCGAGCAGCAATCAAGCATAATAAGCACCAATTAGGCAGCTTTAAAATGACTGTGATACTCAGCTCCTTCTAGACATTTACTGGTGTGGTTACAAACATGGTGAAGGCAAGAGAATGGTCCAGGAAGACAAGAGAAGAGGTGATTTCTCTTCACAGGAAGGGCAATGGCTATAAGAAGATTGCAAAGATGTTAAACATACCAAGAGACACCTTAGGAAGCATCATTCGCAAATTCAAGGCAAAGGGCACTGTTGAAACGCTACCTGGTCGTGGCAGAAAGAAGATGCTGACTTCGACTGCTGTGCGCTACCTGAAGCGTAGAGTGGAGAGAAGTCCCCGTGTGACTGCTGAGGAACTGAGAAAAGATTTGTCAGATGTGGGTACAGAAGTTTCAGCCCAGACAATAAGACGCACACTGCGTAATGAAGGCCTCCGTGCCAGAACTCCCAGGCGTACCCCCTTGCTGTCTCCAAAGAATAAGAAGAGTCGACTGCAGTATGCCAAAAGCCATGTGGACAAACCACAAAAGTTGTGGATAGTGTTCTGTGGACTGATGAAACAAAATTAGAACTGTTTGGGCCCATGGATCAACGCTATGTTTGGAGGAGGAAGAACAAGGCCTATGATGAAAAGAACACCTTGCCTACTGTGAAGCATGGTGGAGGGTCAATCATGCTTTGGGGCTGTTTTGCTTCTGCAGGTACAGGGAAGCTTCAGCGTGTGCAAGGTACCATGAATTCTCTTCAGTACCAGGAGATATTGGATGGAAACGTGATGCAGTCCGTCACACACCTGAGGCTTGGGAGACGTTGGACCTTTCAACAGGACAATGATCCCAAGCATACCTCCAAGTCCACTAGAGCATGGTTGCAGAGGAAAGGCTGGAACATTTTGGAGTGGCCATCGCAGTCACCAGACTTAAATCCGATTGAGAACCTCTGGTGGGACTTAAAGAAAGCAGTTGCAGTGCGCAAGCCTAAGAATGTGACTGAACTGGAGGCCTTTGCCCATGAGAATGGGCGAAGATACCCGTAGATCGCTGCAAGACACTTGTGTCAAGCTATGCTTCACGTTTTAAAAGCTGTTATAACTGTAAAAAGGATGCTGTACTAAGTACTAAGATTGAATGTCACTTGGGGGTTGAATAAAACTGATAATGCTGTGAGCACAGAAAAGACATTTGTGGTTATTTCATTATAACTGTTATGTTATATTTGTCTGACCTACAAGTGCCTCTTTAATGTAAATGTAAGCAAGATGACTGAATGATCAAAAGCAATGTCAAACTGGCCAAAACACTCAATTTCAGTGGGGGTTGAATAATTTTGGTCACAACTGTACATACACACACTGTATTGCCAAAAGCATCTGGACTTTATTGGCATCCCAGTCTTAGTCCGTCGGGTTCAATATCGAGTGCTTCAACTCTTCTGGGAAGGCTGTCCACAAGGTTTAGCAGTGTGTATATGGGATTCTTTGGCCATTCTTTCAGAAGAAGGTCAGACATTGATGTTAGACAAGAAGGTTTGGCATACAGTGAGGTCAGGATTGATGTTGGACAAAAAGGTTTGGAATGCAGTCTCCGCTCTAATTCATCCCAAAGGTGTTTTATCAGGTTGAGGTCAGGACTCAGGTCTGTGCAAGTTCCTCCACCCCAAACTCGCTCATTCATGTCTTTATGGACCTTGCTTTGTGCACTGGTGCACAGTCATGTTCGAACAGGAAGGGGCAATCCCCAAACTGTTCCCACAAAGTTGGGAACATGAGATTGTCCAAAATGTCTTGGTATGCTGATGCCATAACAGTTCCCTTCACTAGAACTAAGGGGCCAAACCTAACTCTGAAAAACCTCTCACCATTATACCCGTCCACCAAACTTTACACTGGGCACAATGCAGTCAGGCAAGTACCGTTCTCCTGGCAACTGCCAAACACATCCATCAGACTGCCAGACAGAGAAGTGTGATTTGCCACTTCATAGAACACATCTTCACTGCTCTAGAGTCCAGTGACAGCATGCTTTACACCACTACATCTGGTTCTTTGCATTGCACTTGGAGATGTAAGGCTTGGATGAAACTGCTTGGCCATGGAAAGCACTCTGAAGGCCACATTAAGTTTGGAAGTCTTTAGTTGTGGGGTTAGCTCAGGTGGGGGATCTCCTTCCCTGGGACAAAGGTAGACCGCACAGCAGGCTTTCGTCAAAATCTGACTGGTTGTCAGTTTTATTAAAAAGGTTTGCAAGAAATATCAAAATAAAACAAAACATCAAAAATAAACCCTTGCCATCCAGGCACTAACTAAACAGAAGATGATTCCTCTCTCAGAGGTGAAGGGCTTCTCCCTGTCACCAAAACAAAATAACAGCAAACCTTTTCTTGTAGGTATAGTCCATACACACAGCTCTCTCAGAATACCTCTCTGAGTCCCAGGCCACGAGCAACTCCTTGCTCCAGCCCTGCCCTTTTTGTATCACCTGTTGGTGGTCATCAGTGGAGCCCAAACTCTGGTCCGGAACCACCTCTGCCATTGTGGCCCCGAAAACCCGGAGTGGACTCCACCTTACACCTCACAGTATGACTCATGCGAGGTGACACATATCGTCCATCCATCACTTTGCCGTTCATACTGTCACATATCCCCCCCCTCTGCTCAAGCCCCTGCGGCTGAGCAACTGTCCCAACCAGGCAATGGACCCGGGAAAGGGCATCTACATTACTTTGCAGTTTCCCCGCTCTGTGTTCCACTGTGAATTTGAACACTTGTAGCGCGAGAAACCACCTTGTCACTCGACTGTTTTTCTCCTTATTATCACACATCCATTTGAGCGGGGCATGATCAGTAACCAACTTGAACGGTCTTCCTAACAGGTAATATTTCAGGGCCTCCAAGGCCCATTTGATGGCCAAACATTCCTTCTCCACAATGGCATAGTTTCTCTCATGTTTGTTGAGCTTTCTACTACTTAGGAAGACCACAGGGTGCTCCTCCCCATCTCTGATTTGGGACAGTACCGCACCTAGTCCCACGTCAGAGGCATCAGTCTGTACCACAAACTCTGTTGTGAAATCTGGAGTCACAAGCACAGGTTGAGCACAGAGAGCTTGTTTCAGCCTTTGAAATGCGGTCTCCGCCTCGGGATTCCACTTAATCATGACCGACCCCCTACCTTTTGTCAGATCTGTCAGTGGGGCTGCAATGGTGGCAAAATTGGGGATAAACCCCTGTAGTATCCTGTGATCCCAAGAAATGCCCGGACTTGCTTTTTATTTACAGGTTGGGGCCACTTTTGAATCGCCTCAATTTTATTGATCTGAGGCCTAATGAGACCTCGACCAATGATGTAGCCAAGATATTTGGCCTCCTCTAAGCCTATGGCACACTTTCTGGGGTTGGCGGTAAGACCTGCTTCCCTCAGCGAATCTACTACCGCTTGCAAGCAGGACAAATGAGACTCCCAGTCTGGACTGTGGATGACGACATCGTCCAAATAGGCAGCTGCATATTGGCGATGTGGTCTTAACGTTTTGTCCATCATTCGTTGGAATGATGCCGGAGCACCATGTAAACCAAACGGCATCCGCTTATACTGAAAGGACCCCTCGGGGGTAGAGAATGCCGTCTTTTCTTTTGCAGCTTCCGTTAAAGGAATCTGCCAATAGCCTTTGGTTAAATCTAAGGTGGTTATGTACCGAGCCGTTCCCAACCTGTCAATGAGCTCATCCCCCGAGGCATCGGGTACGCATCAAACTTAGACACACTGTTCAGTTTCCTGAAATCATTACAGAAACGAATTGTTCCATCTGGTTTTGGGACCAACACTATGGGACTCGACCACTCACTGTGAGATTCCTCAATCACTCCCAACTCTAACATGTCCTTTATTTCCTTTGCCACCGCTTCCCGCCTGGCCTCGGGTATTCTATAGGGCTTGACATTTACGCGGACCCCGGGCTGGGTAACTATGTCATGCTGTATGACCGTCGTCAGTCCAGGTAGGTGAGAGAAGAAATCTCCATTTTTCCTCACAAACTCCTTAACATCATTTTGTTGGGCTACTGACAAGGTTTCCGTTATAGGTACCTGAGGGGGCCACGGGAACCACGTCCTTTTGGGGGCTTGGTACTGCCAACAAACTTTCCCTGTCTTTCCAAGGTTTTAAGAGATTAACATGATAGATTTGTTCGGGTTTCCTTTTCCCTGGCTGGTAAATTTTATAATTTACTTCCCCCACTTTCTCCCTAATTTCAAAGGGACCTTGCCACTTTGCGAGGAATTTACTTTCCACGGTGGGGACTAGCACCAGCACTCTATCCCCAGGGTTGAAGGTACGGATCCTGGCACCCCGGTTATAAACCCTTCTCTGGACCTCCTGGGCTTGCTCCATGTGTTCCCGAACAAGTGGCATGACAGCTGCGATTCTATCCTGCATCTGTGAGATATGCTCGATGACACTTCTATAGGGCGTGGACTCTGTCTCCCAGGTTTCTTTTGCAACATCTAGCAATCCCCTGGGATGTCTACCATACAGTAATTCAAAAGGTGAATATCCTGTAGATGCCTGAGGTACTTCCCGTATAGCAAACATGAGATATGGTAGCAAAAAATCCCAATTTCTCCCATCTTTGTCCACCACCTTTTTTAACATATTCTTAAGGGTCTTGTTAAACCTTTCCACAAGCCCATCGGTTTGGGGGTGGTAGACCGAGGTACGGAGATGGGAGATTTTGAACAATTTGCATAACTCTTTCATAACTCTAGACATAAATGGCGTGCCCTGATCCGTTAATATCTCCTTTGGAATACCTACACGACTAAACACCCGGACAAGCTCTTTGGCGATATTTTTAGCTGAGGTATTACGCAAGGGGATGGCTTCAGGATACCGGGTGGCATAGTCAAGTATAACCAGTATGTGCTGATGGCCCCGGGCAGACTTTACTACTGGACCCACTAGGTCCATGCCCACTCTTTCAAACGGTACTTCAATTATGGGTAGAGGTACTAGCGGACTGCGAAAATGGGGTGAGGGCGCAGAATATTGACATTCCGGGCATGACTCACAATGCGCTTTGACGTCTCCATGTAAGCCTGGCCAAAAGAATCTCTGGGTTATTCTCTCCTTTGTTTTCTCTACACCCAGGTGTCCACCCATTATATGCCCATGGGCTAAATCTAGTACCATCCGGCGAAAGGGTTTGGGGACCACTAACTGTTCTACCACCTCCTCCCCTTGCTTTACCACTTGATACAGCAAGTTATTGTTAAGAGCCATGTAGGGAAAAGACACCGCTACATCATTTTCAACTGGTTCCCCATCAATCATTTTAATGTTTTCACGGGCTCTATTAAGTGTGGAATCTTTCAGTTGTTCCGTACAAAAATCCTCTTTTCTGACCTCTAGGTCAGGCACCACATTCTGTCCACTCTCACTAGAGCCAGCGATCATCTCTTGTTCTATATCCTCAATGTCTGGGGTTGGATCCAACTCCTCCTGCTCCCCAGCCATTACAGAGAAAGGAAAAAGGTCTACACCTTCCTTGGACACACCCACAGTTTCCCCTTCCACCTTGCCGTCAAAGGGGTCAGGAGTGAGTTCAGGAGTTTCCGGCGTTTCCCCAGCAGGGGGAGCTCGGTCTTCCTGACTCCCCTCCTTATCCCATAACTTCCAGAAATGGGGAAAATCTCTCCCCACTATGGCTTCATGAAGCAGAGAGGGCACCACCCCCACAGAATGGGTCACAGGGCCCCAGGGAGTACCAATCTCCACCAGAGCAGTCTGGTAATTACGTGTATCACCATGAATACAAATAACCCCAATCATGCTAGGGTGTAAGCTTGCAGGGTTTACCAAATCACTTTTAACTAAGGTCACAACACTACCCGAGTCTAGCAGAGCAGTTACTGGCTTTTCATCAATGGCAATCACACACATTTGCTTTTCCATGCGTTTCTGACATGCTGCAGTACATACCACCTGTGCAAAAAGAGACATGCGTTTTCCTAAATAAGCATTTTCACATTGCATAGGTTCATCATTTAAAGGACAGTTTGCAGCAATATGACCTAACGCATGACACCGATAACATTTATATGTTCAGTACCTTAACCTCTAAATGGCTTTGGGGACCTTCCTGACCTATTTGGCCAGTCTCTAGGTCCTAAGCCTACAGTCTCATTATCTGACACAATAGTCTTATCATTTTTTTTTTCTGAGCCTTTGGCCCATGGAACAGTCTTACCGGATCTTCCGGATAGTTTTCCACCCCTAGTGACATTGGGGTACGGCCCAGGTGAATGAAAAAAAAAGTCTCAGCGGCTGCATATCTCTCCACCAGGTCCACCAGCTCGTTTGCAGATTTAGGGTCTCCACGGCCGACCCACTTCCTCAAAGTGGCAGGGAGTGCACGCAAATATTGGTCCATGACCACACGCTCCACAATCTGAGGGCCTGACAATACCTCTGGCTGGAGCCACTTTTTGGAGAGATGTATCAAATCGAACATCTGAGATCTGGGTGGTTTGTCAGCCCTGTAATGCCACTGATGCACCCGCTGAGCCCGGACTGCAATGGTGACGCCCAGGCGTGCAAGGACCTCAGCCTTCAGTTTCTCATAGTCCTGGGCATCCCCTGGTTCCAGGTCATAATAGGCTTTTTGGGATTCACCTGTCAAAAATGGTGCAAGCAGTCCTGCCCATTGCTCCTTTTTTTTCATCCTCCGAACAGCAACCCTTTCAAAAGTTGTGAGGTAGGCCTCCACATCATCCGCAGGTGTCATTTTCTGCAAAACATAGCTGGCCCGCGCCATTTTCTGCTCCCCTGGCAGCGGATCTGCAGATTCCTTCTTTAATTCTAACAGGTGTTGGGCCACCTGCTTAAGGAGCTCTCTCTGCTTTGTGCCTGGGGCTTCATGTTGTGCTGTTGGGCCTCATGTTGTGCCTGTTGGGCTTCATGTTGTGCCTGGGCCTGTTGTGCCTGTTGGGCCTCCGCAAAACTGGCGATTTGTCTCCCGTTGTACTGCATTGGCCTGCAGCAAGGCTCTTATTATTTCTCCCATCTTCCCACTTGCTCAGGAAGTTGCCCGCCAAATCCACCACCATATGTGGGGTTAGCTCAGGTGGGGGATCTCCTTCCCTGGGACAAAGGTAGACCGCACAGCAGGCTTTCGTCAAAATCTGACTGGTTGTCAGTTTTATTAAAAGGGTTTGCAAGAAATATCAAAATAAAACAAAACATCAAAATAAAACCCTTGCCATCCAGGCACTAACTAAACAGAAGATGATTCCTCTCTCAGAGGTGAAGGGCTTCTCCCTGTCACCAAAACAAAATAACAGCAAACCTTTTCTTGTAGGTATAGTCCATACACACAGCTCTCTCAGAATACCTCTCTGAGTCCCAGGCCACGAGCAACTCCTTGCTCCAGCCCTGCCCTTTTTGTATCACCTGCTGGTGGTCATCAGTGGAGCCCAAACTCTGGTCCGGAACCACCTCTGCCATTGTGGCCCCGAAAACCCGGAGTGGACTCCACCTTACACCTCACAGTATGAATATATATGCATGCTTGTTCTGGGTTAGGGATCAAACGAAGAAAACTTAGCAAGACAGGCTCCAGGTTAGGGGTATAGGAGCATTGGCTTTGTAGAAGGAAGCAATACAATGTAATGCAGAACTCCTACTTTGTAGTGCTTTGGTCAAACTTTAAGATATCATTAATTTGCCTTTTTTCTAGTGGATTCCACATTTTAACCAAAGTGCTTCAACCTTGGTCAAATACATGTCCTTGAGCGTTGCAGCATTTTATTGAACTATTTTAACATTAAAAGCCTATGCACATCTATTGGAGATAATATGACAAGGATAAGGCACTCATTTATAATCTGAACATATAAGGCATAATAATATAGTAATATGATATAATATACTACAAATGTGTTTATGAATCAGCTTTAAAATTGCATGTTATGAACAACATTTACCAGATATGTCCTTTTGTCCCCCTAAAAGGACAAGTTCACCTTTTTGGGCAGAATTTCCCTTTTCATAATAAATAATAGAAGCGTTTTCCACTTACCTCATCCACAGGATATTTAATTTTTTTCAGTTTATGTGAGATTTTGAACGGATTTTCAGAGTACATCATTTTCTGTAGATGGTCTCTCAGCATTCACTTTCTGTAGACCACGTCCCAGAAGCTTTCACTCCCTTGTTGCATCACTGAAGAGAGTGAGATAGGGTGTGTTCACCACTCTGGACCACACCTCCCTCATTACAATACTACCTTCCTCCCATCAGCTATGTAGTACAAGGGCCTGTCTGATTTGATACAAATTGAATGGATTGTTCTGGTGTTTCCTCCTATTCCATAGTTTTGGTAAACCTAAAGGAAATTGTACAGAGATTGTACAATCAGATTTCATAGTATATGGCCATCTTTATACAAGTACAAGGAGGGAGTGGACAGAGACACTCAGTTGCCAGGCCCCTTTCACATCTCCATGTATTGAAAACTCACATTCCTGCATTCATTTGTTTTGGGTGTTTTGGTGTGTTTTTCACTCTTCATGCATAGGGCAGACCATTCACTTGAATGAGCTGCTGTACACGCAAAAATCACCCTAGAAAAGCTCCAGAACTTTTTTTGGAGTGGAGTATGGTGCGTTACCACAGTTTTTGATGTGTTTTCCACACTTTGGGTGCCTTTAGCATGTAATGACAACACAAACACAAAGCACATTTGCAGAGTGTTTCTGAAACGCATGGCAAAAACATGCATTTTCTGTGCAGATTGCCATGCATTCAGAAACACACAGATGTGAATGGAGCCTAATTGTTCTGTGTAAGCTCACCAATTTCACTTTCAGGCCCCATTCACACCGAGAGTAGAGGGAGCGCATGCTTTTTGGCTCTTTTTTCCAGTGAAACATCCTGTTGATTTCAATGGGCTACGCTACACATGGCAAAGTAGCTCACGGACATTTTGATGTGATGCGTGTTGCACATTTTTTACTGCTCGTTTTGCTGCATTTGTAACCTGTTTTTTCATATGGCAAAACGTGTGCTTGTTTCTGTGTTTGGTGTGCTGTTAACAATTAATTACACTGAAAGCACAACTAAGTAATTTTAGGTGTATAAAGATGGACATACACTATACAATCTGATTGTACAATCTCTGTATAATTTCCTTAAGATTTACCAAAGCTATTTAATAGGAGGACACAGCATCTATCCAATCACTTGGCCTGAGCCCATCTGTAGAGACCCTGGGATAGCCAGGCAAATTCAAGTGGGGAGAGATCCTGGGGATGCTGGGAAAAAAGTTGATGGGTGAAGGGTGTGTACTAATGTGATCAGCTGGTAGTATGATTCCTGGGGTCGTACCGGCTCCTCTGTCCTCTGTGTACATTCCAGGAATTGAAAAAGCTTTCTAAGAAATTTACCAAAGGCTAAGGTAAGGACTTGCTCTCCAGATCAAAGAGAGCTTGAATATTTTTTGCGACTAAGGTAGATTAATGTTATATTGGTGTATAGGGGAGTTGGATTATATTTTTTTTTTAAAGTGAACTTAGTCTTTAAATGCACAACTGTTTGTAGATTGTTTTCTATTACATTGATTGTAAAGAATGGAAAAACTGAACTCTGTAACAAATAGTTAATGTTCTGTGTTGAATATCCATTAGTAAGCTGCCACCAAGAATGACTCTTGCCATGACAATCTGCATAATACCTAAAACTGATCAGCTTATAATTGCTACCAAAGACCCCACAATGATAGGGAAATTGGTCATCATGTCCTTACACCCTGCATATGGGCACATAGGGATTGATATACTAAAACACAAATAGCTGGTAAATTGCACTTTTCAGGGAATTTCCTCTTTAAGCTTAGTGAATGTGGTGAAACTTCACCTTGCAAAGGATACCCAGCCATGTGCAAGAAAAAATAAAAAAAAATACAGCAGATGATAAAATGATGGGACTCAGCAGAACTTCATCTCATTAACAAAGCTCTGAGTAAAATTCACTTGCAAAGGGCAACTTCCCTTGCAAAGTGAACAGTCTATTTGCCTTCAGTAACTTAAAACCAATTGGTAGCTGAGGTGTTCTAACAAAATGGGTTGTTCTGACTTGGACAAAGATGACACCTTCCATGTTCTGACAATAGACTGACAGTGATATCTTCTGACACACTGATGTGTGAAAAATACTGTCATCTCTCATAGCACTGCTACATTTGTATGAAGTATTTTTCCATTCTTACCATTGATTCTATGTCCATACAGTTCAATGAATAAGAACATTTTGATATTATTGGCTAGCCACCCAAAATAATATAACTGTGATCTGTGAGTATACCATCATAGGGAACAATTCACACCAGTGTACCATTGGCTTGATCTTAGTGCAGTTAGCGACTGAGCAAAGCTTAGATTAGGAATATAATAATGGAAAACATTTTACCTAATCTAGAAGAACTGGAGAAAAGGTAAATATATTTCATACAGCAACCTGGATAGGACTAAAAAACAGTGAATCTTGTGAGCTACTACCAATAAATAAATCTAAATAGTAATGTGAATCGCCCACACTAATCATACTCTCATATAAATGTGTTATTATTCATTATATATATAAACGTCAAAGTGCCGCACTTCACTATATTAATAAATACTATGTTCCAAAATATGATACTAGTGCATTATGTAATCATTAGCATTATGAATGTATTGTCGATGAACATCAATGTGTGGAAATAATAATATTTGCAACACAGTTGAGGGAAGTGTGTCACCATGTTGGAAATATTATTATTTTGGCACAAATGGTGGTGGAAGAAGTTCCTATATTTGTGAAGATGATTCTTAACTAAAGAAATTCTTTAAGTGGAAATGGGATTGTTTTTTGGAAATATTTCCACACATTGATGTTCATCGACATTACATTTATAATGTTGATGATTACATAATGCACTAGCATCGTATTTTGACACATAGTATTTATTAATATAGTGAAGTGCGGGCACTTTAATGTTTATATTTATGAACTTGTATAGGTCAGTTGTGTCTAGAATCTCTCTGATTACCTACCCAGAAATTCTCTTTACAGTGACCAAACTCACAGCAAATTGGAAGCAGCACTGGATTAGATTATATTTGGGATGAGCATCACTGCTGAACTATATCATGGTTCATGCTCATTTTAGTGTAAAGACTAGATAGAAAAGCAAGCATTTTGCTCAGTGCTTGTGTGTCTCTGATAAACTGGCCACAGTACAACTATATTTCAGTTAGTGAGAAATAAGTCAAATTGTAAATTAAGAGAATTGATGAGATAAAAATGTTTTGATTTGCTTGAATCGTTATTGGCTGCTTCAAGTTCTTCATGGCTCTTCTTATATCAAACAAATCTGAATGCATAGGTTAAGGTAAATAAAAATGAGCAAATCAGTTTTCCTGATTAGATCAAATTCAGGTTCTCCTGATTGGATCATCACTAATTGCAACCCATGGCAGGGAATACTTGACATTTTAATGAACAAGCACCAAATCTTTTCTTTTTCTGTTTCGTATAAACCAATAACCTACCAACAGTTTACCTTGAAGGTCTATATAATTTTTTTTTTACAATATCTATTTAGTGTATACATGAAGTGAAGCCTGCAGTTGCTATTACTGTCTTGTTGCAAAGTACCATGGCTTATATGATGAATGTGTACTTAGTGAGATTTAATTAGTTGAACTGAGCGCAAACAAACTTAGCTGTTTATAGGTGTCCTTATTTGTAATCCTTACAGCATGTATTATTTAGCAATTAACTAATGCTAAAACTTTCTTAATACTAGAACCCTACATAATTAATTAATAGACATTATTAGCTTCACAGAGATGTCTTTATCAGGACTCTGATTCCTAGAATCTGTCTATTTTTATGTAAGAAAGAAATACACGCTGAATTTAAAGTAGTCTTTACTTCCAACTCAAGGCCATATCAGGGTTACAATCTTACTATGTTCCTTTTAATTAACGTAACTTGTAATGGCGTGATAATTTGTCTTTACTACTCATACATATCTGCAGCTAGCAGCACTTTTATTTGTTAATATTAAACTTATTGAAAATGATGTGCTTATTGCACTTTGTACTCCTTATTAATTACTGTTCAGTGACCCATAGCAGCAATAATTATTCACATTGCATCAGTTAAGGCTAGGTTTACACCTTTGTGTCTGCATGTTCGTGGTTTTTTTTGTTGTGCAGTTTTAATTTGCGATCATTAAGTGTTTTTTCATGTGAATATGGGGCCACAAAACATGTGTTGCTACACAAAAAAGCCCCTGTAGTATTTTCTCAATGCATGGTAGAACTGATGTCTACTGTATACAGTTGCCATATCAAACAATGGAAACTCTGTTGTGCATTGCACCTGCTCAGCAACACATGTTATTCTTACAGGTGTAAATTAGACTTTTATGCACACCATACAATAAAATATCATTTTTAATTGGTTGTTATAAGTTATTGCATTTTGAACTTTTCAAGGAATTGTACTGAAATACCCTTGTAATTTTTGCAGCCAATAATACAAAAATTTATTATGCACATGCATACCCTTTTCAGGGACTCAAGCAATGACAGGTTCCACCAATGCAGGAAAGTTGTCCCTGCTGTGATAAAACTGTCTTTTACCTTTGTGTCTTTTATCTTTTTGATTTAATGCTGTAAATGAGAACTTAAATTAATGCACATACAGTGCTCAGTATAAATGAGTACACCCCATCAGATTTGTCAAGAAACCTTTCCTTTCAGAATCAACATTTTTTATGGGCCACTATACTACAAAATACTCCCACAAATGTGGGCCATTGATTGCAAACAAGATTGGTTAATTTGAACGTGCAAAAAAGTATTTTTTCTAACATATTCATTCAAGACAATGTTGCAAAAATTAATACACCCCAATGAAAGTCTTATGAGCAAAAGTAAATTTTAGACAACAAAATCCTGAATTCAACTACCGGTGAGTCTAATTATTCATCAAACAGGTGTCCAGCAGACAGTTTATTATTAAAGGGCATTACCTAACAACCCCCTCCCATTTCATGCTGTCAGCAATGGCACCACATGGAAGAGAAATGTCAAAAGGTCTGAGAAAGAAAATAATTTATTTACACAAGAAAAGTGAAGGCTACAAGAAAATCAGCAAAGCTTTACTTATAGGTCAGAATACTGTAGCAAAAGTGATACAAAAATGTAACAAAGATGGAACTGCAGCCATCTCACAGAGACATCCAGGCCATCCATGGAGGTTAACACCTTGACATAAGCATCTTCTGATGAGAAGGGTTGAAGAAAATTGCCATGCAGGTTCACTGCAGTTGGCTAAAGAAATAGAAAGCCAAACTGTGATCTTTGTTTCCCATGACACAATATGGCATACACTGCAGAGGAATGACATGCATGGGTGTCATCCATGAAGGAAGCCTCTTCTATAGTCCATGCACAAAAAGCCCACCTAGAATGTGCCAGGGCCCATGCTGAAAAGGAAGAAAAGTACTGGGACTCTGTACTTTGGAGTGCTGAGACCAAGATACATTTTTTTCGGAACTGATGGCTTCAAAAATGTATGGTGTCGGAAAGGTGAGGAGTACAAAAAAAAATGCATGGTGCCTACAGTGAAACATAGTGATGGCAGTGTCCTTCTTTAGAGCTACATGAGTGCTGCTGGTGTCGGGGAGCTGCATTTCATTGATGGTATGTGCTCTATATCAAAAGAGAAGATGCTACCATCATTCCATGCCCTTGGTCGTCCTGCACTTTTACAACATGACAATGATCCAAAAACACACATCTAAGGTCACTGTTGCATTTCTGAAGAACAGGGTGAAAGTGATTCAGTGCCCAAGTATTTCTACTGATCTGAACCCAATCAAACACCTATGGGGAATTCTGAAGAGACAAGTTGAGCATCACTCTCCATCCAGCATCCAGGCTCTAAAAGAGGTTGTTCTTGAAGAATGGAAAAAGATCAATGTTGCAGTGTGTTGCCAACTTATTAATACCATGAATAGATGACTTGGTGCTGTCCTTACAAATCATGGAGGGCAAACAAAATACCAGATGTAGTAGTTTTTGTTGCGGGGTGTATTCATTTTTGCATCAACTAATTTGAATCAAACAAGATTTTGTAATCTAAGTTATATTATTAACATTACTTTCATGTAATGAGCTAAACAAATGTTCTATAAGACTCAGTTTTGTCAAAAATTTTGGAAATTGTTCTTGTGTTCGAGATATTGATTAAAATCTTACTTTTGAAAAGGGGTGTACTCATTTATGCTGCACACTGTACATTATTTATTTTTATTTGTCTATAGAGTGAACAGAGCCTACATTCAACAATAGATTTTGGCTTGTTATTCAGTTGATCTCTGCAATGCAAATTGTACTTGTTTCCCCATGTTTCATTTCTTAAAGAAGCAAATTCTGGGACTTTCTATACATAATTATGTAGTGCGGTTATAGTACTGGTTATAGTGGTTATAGTATGTAGTGCGGTTCCCAGTGTGGGCTGGGATTTTAGAGGCACAGTAGCCCATTCAAATGAATGTCGTGATGCAATCCGCAAAATGGCACTAGTGTGAGCCAAGGGTCAATGTGGATGGGAGAATCATCTCTGCTAAGCTATTTTATTCTGCAGTTGGGGAGTCTTCCCCTCTGGCAGAATACAGCAATCAGTGTTGCCGGCTGTAGCTGGTGGCACTGATCATTTGTGAAAAACAGACAGGCTGATTGTGCTCAAGTCAATTGATAAATCGACTTGTGTACAACCAGCTAGCCCATACATGGACTGAAATTTGGCCAGTCCCTGCTGAACTGGCTGAATTTTGATCCATGAATGTATAGCTGGCTTAGGACAGAACAAACAATTGTTGATCTACCAGAAACCAGGTACCTTTTTAGCACTGAAATCCCAAGCAGCATTTTCAGCAATTTCTGCTGGACTACACAACTCTGTCTCTTCTTGCCCCTTCCTGTCTCACTCCACAAGCATACATTGTTTTCTTTCTCAAACAAAACAACACTGCTGGACTTGACTAAGAGCCTTCCCATATAGTGTATGTAGACTTTTAAGAAATGTATTCCTGAGAGGGCAATATTGCAGAAACATGCTCTAGAGAGAGATATGGAGATTTTAGGGTTTAATTCTGTCTGGACAAGCTCTTTAAAAAATTGCTTTTCCTTTCTCTATGAAAGAGGTATACATAAAGTGATTCTAAAGGTTAATTTGTTTTTTTATAAAAATAATAAACGTGCCTATACTTACCTACTTGTTTGCAGTGATTTTGCACAGAGCAGCCCTGGATCCTCCTCTTGTCAGGTCTCCCACAGGCTCTCCTGGCTCCTCCATTCTGTTGGGTGCCCTAAGACAAGCTTTCCATTCACTCCTGCTGCTGTTGCTTGGCCCCTGCCCCCTCTCTCTCCTCAATTGGCTGACGGGCTGTGCTTGACACACAGCGTGTGCCACTTGATCTTGCTTGCCTTGTCTCAGCCAATAAGGATG
>CATNWA010004336.1:0-14189 GCA_951230385.1 Staurois parvus | reverse complement strand
CCACAGTTTAAACAGTACATACAATGCAAGGCGTCGTCCAGCAGGCCGGGTCAATATCAGTCGGAGCAGCTGGTAGGTACAGGGGAGCAAGCGGAGACATGGTCGGGGTCACAGGCCAGGTTCAGCAGGTAGCGGGCAGCGTTACAGAGGGTCAGCAGAGGAGAATTGTTCAGACAAGCCAGGGATCAGAGCAGGATCAGCAAGAGAATCAGACAGGAACAGAGAGCAGGAACAGGATACCAGGGCCCAAGAGAAACACAACACCAAGGCCGAGTCGCTGCAGGTCTGAATGTCCCTTAAAATACACCAGTATAATTAGTTCCAGGTGTTTGAATGGCTGCAAGGTTGAGTCTCTGATTGCTGGGGAGCACCCGCAGGCCAGCCCTGGTACTGCAGCTCATAAGGCAGCTGAGTCCCACTATTGCTGGCCAGTCCATTCCTGACACTGGTGTTATGCTCACTGTATGAACACCTGAACAATGCCAGGTTAAAAGTGAACAAAGAGATAGGGAGGATTGTGGCTAGGCTTGGGGGGAGTTGTGGTTCAGCACCTTGAATTGGAGGACCAAGTGTTTTGCTACAGGAGGGATGATGGAGTTCACTTGAATCCAGTTGGAATAGATATTTGGTTTTTGGGCCCGCAGGAAGAAATTCAGAATGTTCTGCGATGTGAAGGGACTCTTTTGGGTAAGGTGTCACTCAGGCTTGCGTGAAGGTTCAGGGGAGCTTTGAGAACTAGGTAATACTTGAAATGTTACAAAACTGGGGGGGGGGGGGTCCATATGGGGTATTGTGCTTCCAGTTGATTACTGGTGGTTCTCTCATGCGCTAGGACCCCCTGGGGAAAAAGAAAAGTGTGTGAGTTTGTAGTGTCTCCAAGGCGGTTGGGGCATGTCTGAGGACAGATGTGATTCTAGTTATAATTGTGCTTTAAGGACACCCAAGGACCCCCCTCCTGGTTGCATTGTTGAAACATCCTTGAAACAGTAAATGTTGTTTATTGTTATGTTAATGGTCTTTTACTTATTTTGTTTTGTAAATAAAATGGCTGCTGTGGCCATTTAAACTCTTGTTGTGCAGTGGGGGGACCAGTTTGATGAAATCCCTTATGCCAGGTACACACAGAAAGTTTTGTTTTGTTCAACCCAGTGGTTTAAACAAGAAAAAAAAATACAGTACTTTTGACCTACAGGGACGCTTTTTGGATGTCATGGACATTATCAAGTTTCCAGGCAGAAAAAATGGTAAAAGTGCAGGCAGAGCACTGGACAAAGCTTAGGTGACAAAATGTAGGTGAAATGGTTTGATTACACTACTGTAATACTAAGAGATTACAAAGTATTGTGTGTATGTCATATTTTAATGTTTTGGAATCTCCCACTGGTTCTGCCCCCCTACATCGCAACGCTCACATGTAATGGAACCCGAGAGACGGATGCCGGCATTGGCCAGAGGACATGGTCAGGGACACAGCGGGAGGACATCGCGGGATCACAGGAAAAAGGTAAGGATCGGGGGATCACAGGAGAAGCACTATAGAGTAATCCCAAGTGTTGGTCAGGGTTAACGCTTTTGGTATTGTAAATTAACCCCAACCCACAGTCAGGATTACCGCTAGGAAGGTTAAGTATAGTGTCTTGCTTACCCTGGGCCATAAACAGGTTGGCAAGCAAATTCATGGCTACACCATTATTTTGTACATAAAAGGATCCACTGAACCAAAATTAGTTATGTGTTATTATAAATTCTAGAAGTTGAAGAATAAACCTTGTCTTAATCTCTTGCAAGGTAGAGTCAATATCCAAAAAATGTTGTACAGCCTCATATGCCAACTCAGGTGAAATACAGATATATAAAGAGGCCACATCTGCTGTGATCATAATATACCCAGAACACCATTGTATGTTTCTAAGGACATATATGGTGGGCTTAGTGTCCATGATGAATGTACGAGTCTGTATATCACCAGATGTTGAAGGTAACAATCTACATACCGTATTTACCAGTTCTCAATTTGACAGAATCATTACCACTGATGATAAGATGCCCTGGGGGGGTTCCAAACTCTTATGGATCTTGGGTAAACAGTGCATCTCTGGAACCCTTGGCGCAAGAGGCACCAAAAATTGTTATTTTTTTAGTTAACCCTGCTTGTTTTGGTCTGCCTCCAAACTCCCTTCCGTGGGTGTGGCCACAGCGGTGTGACCCTACCCATATACTTGGAGAGGATATTGCCACTTATACGCACATCCCTGAGAGGGAGATCGTTGAAGGGAGAGGTATCCAGAGTTAGAGGAATCATATGCATGGAGGATCCGGTTTTGTGATCCCAAAAGTGTTTTGACCCCTGCAGGTCGAAGCAAGGAGGTGAGCTGCTAATTCGGCTACTTACTTACCTTCTGTGGTTACCCACATTCACCATCCACGGGCATGAGTGTTGTCTTGTTTTCTGGATTACATGGTGTTTTCAACACCAGTTTTGGACTTTTCACATATATATTTGTTGTTTTGGGTCATGCGTTTTTTGCATGATATAGTCACACAGATATTTGCACTATTGTATAGATTTTTTGTTTGTTTATTTCATATATATATATATATATATATATATAGATATATATATATATAGATATCTATATATTATATATATATATATATATATATTTGTGTATGGAAACGCTATGTAGTGTTTGGGGTTCATTTATTTTTTATGCATGGTTTATGCACTTTTGATATGCACTTGCATGTTTATGCGTTTTTCTTAATTTGAGTCCTAATTGTTGGACATATCACTTATTAGTGCCCATTTGGACTAAGTTTATATATATATATTTTATATTTTTATTTATATTCACCATCACTTCAGATCCCATTCAGGATTTATGCACCTTTATACCATACGTTTTTAGTATTGGTTCACATAACTCTGCTATTACCATCCTTGTGGTGGTTTAGTATCCACTGTGTTCACTTCTGGATCCGTTGAGGATCAGGTCACAGTTAGATATCTGAAGATCCTAGGAGGATCAGGTCACTTTTACACTCGTTTGCACGTTGTGTCACTTTGTATATATTTCTTTCACATTTATTTATAATATGTATATATAAGGTCATATCATATTCATTTATTTATTTATCGAGTTTATATAGCGCCAAAGGGTTTGCTCAGCGCTGTACAATAGAGGGGGGACAATACATGAAACAGAACAGTAACATCAAACAGTACACAAGGGGTAAGAGGGCCCTACTCTTTCGAGCTTACAATCTAGGAGGGAGGGGGTAGAGGCACAGGAGGAAACGGCTGTGGGGGATGGAGTGGTAGGAGGAGGGAAGGGCAGCGGCTGTTAGGTGAGGGTGGGGTAGGCTTCCCTGAAGAGGTGGGTTTTCAGGAGCGCCTGAAGGTGAGGAGGGAAGGTGACAGTCTGATGGATTGGGGTAGTGAGTTCCAGAGGATGGGGGAGGACCTGGAGAAGTCTTGCAGTCGTGCGTGGGAGGAGGAGACCAGGGAGCAAGATAGAAGGAGGTCCTGTGAAGAGCGAAGGGTACGGGTAGGGTGGTACCTGGGAATCAGGTCGGTGAGGTAGTTAGGGGCAGTGTTGTGAATGGCCTTATAGGTCAGGGTGAGCAATTTGAATTTAATGCGTTGGGCAATGGGGAGCCAGTGGAGGGAGAGGCAGAGGGGGGTGGCAGAGGTGGAGCGGCTGGTGAGGTGGATGAGTCTGGCCGCTGAGTTCAGGATGGTCTGCAGCGGGGAGAGCCTGCACTGGGGTAGGCGGTGAGGAGGGAGTTGCAGTAGTCCAGGCGTGAGATAATCAGGGAGTGTACTAGTAGTTTAGTGGTGTCTGGGGTAAGGGAGGAGCGTATCTTGGAGATGTTCCGGAGGTGGAGCCTGCATGTGTTTGTGAGAGATTTGATATGAGGTTGAAAGGAAAGGTTTGAGTCCAGAATGACGCCAAGGACCTTAACTTGCTGGGCGGGATTGATGGTGGTGTTGTTGGTAGTGATGGAAAGGATGGGGGGGGGCGCGGGCTGGGGGGAAGATGAGAAGCTCAGTTTTGGAGAGGTTGAGTTTGAGGAAATGGAGCGACATCCAGTCAGAGATGTCGTTTAGGAGGTGAGTGATGCGGGCGGAGAATGTGGGGGTGAGGTGAGGGGGTGGATAGGTAGATTTGAGTATCATCAGCATAGAGGTGGTAATTGTAAAGCCGTGGGAGTGTATGAGTTTGCCAAGGGAGGAGGTGTAGATGGAGAAGAGAAGGGGTCCAAGGACAGAGCCCTGGGGGACCCCAACAGAGAGGGGGAGTGAGGAGGAGGTGGCACCGTTGTAGGAAATGCTGAAGGAGCGTTGGGATAGATAGGACGAGAACCAGGAGAGAGCGGTGTCTCTGATGCCAAGGGAGAGTAGTTTATTAAGGAGGAGGGGGTGGTCGACTGTGTCAAAGGCCGCGGAGAGGTCTAGGAGGAGGAGGACAGAGTAGTCGCCTTTGGCTTTGGTGGTTAGTAGATCGTTGGTGATTTTGAGGAGGGCAGTTTCGGTGGAGTGAAGGGGACGGAAGCCGGACTGTAGTGGGTCAAGGAGGTTGCTGTCAGTCAGGTGGGCGCTTAGGCGATCGAAGACCAAGCGCTCAAGGAGCTTGGAAGTGAGTGGCAGCAGGGAAATTGGTCTGAGGTTGTTGAGGTCAGTGGGGTCCAGGGAGGGCTTTTTGAGTATGGGGGTGATGTGCACATGTTTTAGGGGTATTGTTTTAATATGATTTGTATCTCTGGAATAGCGCTGCATCATTTCCTTTTTATCTTATTTTACCTTGATCATTTTGGTATATGATTGGATGTTAGCAGCTTCTCCCTATTTTTTTAATCTATCATAGGTAGAAGCGCAGGAGGTTTACACCATTATTTTTTTAGTTAATATTCCATCTTTTAAACCTTTCAACTATACTTTAAGATCTTCTTTGTATCCTAACATGAGATTACCTCTAGGCGATATATAAGATCCTTTCCATTTCCCATACTGTATGTAATCTTTTTTATCTAATACCACTATCCCTCCTCCTTTGTCTGCATGCCAGACAACATAAATAAAGCGTTTGTCAAATTAGAATGTACAGCTCTGTTAAAGACAATTCTGCTATCTTTTACAGGGTTAGACATAATAAACCTTTTAACATTAAGCTCTCTTACAAATTTTTGGACATCTTCATTCTGTAAACCCAGATGGCTAACATTTTCCTGTCAAGAGTCTCACTGTGTATTCCTATCATCTTGATCTTGATTATAGGATTAGACCAAAGGATGTTCCCTGATGACCGATTCATCATCTCTCACCTTTCTGTTACCTAGAGGCTCAAATCTATTTTGAGTGGACTCATTATATCTGTTATAAGAGGTTGTACTGTCTATTATGTGGTGAAAAGTAGCGTCCCCTGTTTCTGGGTGAAAAACTTCCTCTGGTTGTGGATGTTCACCCCTATTATTGGGAGTCAAATACCTCCTCGGTAATGAAAGGTGACCGTTTCTATTACCGTTTTAAAGATTTATCAATATTAAAATCTATGTTTAAGTTCCACATCCCTAATATTGTAAATATATACCAAAAAAAGACCTGAACATGGGGACTTTTGAGGCACAACATAAGCGTAAAAACATGATTTATTTTGGATCAAAATCCAATGTATAAGACAATATTATATTTCACATCAATGATACTAAAACATGTAGAAAATAAAAAATGCACAACATCAAAGAACACCCAATCTCTTCTCATATGATCCAACTCTTTGTAAACTTTAGGCTTTTTCTTACACCCCGGGTATCCTCCACAGCAGCACCTCTCCCCCACACAGGGGCACCCAAAGGGATACTCCCCAGATGAAAATAACAAGAAAATACAGAGACCAGAACGAATCCACATTCAATACAGTAAAATACATTTACAAATGATTTCCCCTAAATAGAATTTGATTGCCAAGATAAACCATCAAACAAGAGACATGGATATAGATGAAGTCGACAAAGGCCTACGGAACATAGCTCTCCATAAAAGATGCAAAACTAATTACATCATTGAGGCCAGGTGGTGATGTGGCCTTGAGGAGATGTATCCACCTGTTCCCCCCTTGAAGTATTCGCTTATAAAAATCTACCCCCCTAGGATCTTCCAAAATCCTGTCCTGAGCCATAAACTTCATAACTGTAACATCATAGTTGTGTGTTAGGCCTATATGTTGGCCAATTGGGGTATTAATCTTGGGTGTATAGTAAACATGATCGTGAATATGTTTATGAAAGACCCTTTTTATTTTGCCCACATAGAAAGCACCACATGCGCAGGTCATCAAATAGACGACCCCCACTGTAGCTCAATCCACATGAAACCGTGGTTGGAACCATGTACCATCTGGGAGTACACAGCCTGTACACTCTTTTAAAAGTGGAAACTCCGGGCAGTTGCCACATTTAAAGGTGCCCGAAGGGGCCTCATTATCACCAGAAAAAGCAAAAACATTGGCTATGTTCCAACAGCCTCAGACATTAATGTTGAGGCACTCTATTCTAGTATACCTCATTCCCAAGGCCCCTTTCATAAACCTATACGCGATCATGTTTACTATACACCCAAGATTAATACCCTAATTGGCCGACATATAGGCCTAACACACAACTATGATGTTACAGTTATGCAGTTTATGGCTCTGGACAGTATTTTTAAAGATCCTAGGGAGGGAGATTTTGATAAGAGAGTACTTCAATGGGAGACCAGGTGGATACATTGCCTCAAGGCCACAACACCACCTGGCTTTGATGATGTAATTAGTTTTGCATCTTTTTTCGTAATTGTTGTTTGGGTAGAAAGTTACTTTAAGTGTTTTCATGTACCTGTTAATTATCATACCATACATGTGCGTACTCTTATGGAGAGCTATGTGCTGTAGGCCTTTGTCAACTTCATCTATATCCATGTCTCTTGTCTGATGGTTTATGTTGGCAATCAAATTCTATTTAGGGCACTACATTTGTAAATGTATTTTGGTGTATTGAACGTGGATTCATTCTAGTCTGTGTTTTCCTGTTATTTTGATCTGGAGAGAGTGCCCCTTGGGGTACCCCTGTGTGGTGGGGAGAGGTGTGAAGGATACCCGTGGAGTACTCCCAATGTGCCAGAGCCGAAGTCCCCTACTTGGAGGTAGTAGGGCTCTGCATTTTCTTGTGGGGTTGTGAACATGCAATTGCATGTTTCACCTCCAGGGCCTAGGGGTCATTGTAGGGACTTCCCTGGCCTCTTATGGCTGCAGGCCTTTTGGGGTGGGTCCTGCACTCATGTGCCTCTGTGGGCCTTTGATGTCGGCGGCCATCGTTCTGGTGGGGCTGGCACTGTCTAGGCATGTGTGGCGGCCATTTTGGGACCTGGCACACTGCACATTGCAGTCTTGATTGTCCACCTGTGACCCATTAGGAGGCCTTTTAAGGGGGTGGAAGCTGGTATTTGGCTGGGTTGCTGCTTCCTTGCTGTGTGAAACACATGTTGTATCCTACTCTGCCATATTGCATGACTATGCTTGTATTTTGGCCATGAGGCCAGCAACCTGGACATACTAAGGTAATATAACAGTGCAGTTTGTTCGTAGTAATGGTTGGTCTTTTGCTGGGCATGTAGTGTGAGTCTAAATGGGGTCTCTTATCATGTATTATTATTACTATTATATAGGAGACTCTCAGTTTCCTCTGTGGGTCCACTGTGGAGATCTAGCAAATCTGAAAATCTACTGCATTGTTTAGCTGTGCTTATAAAGTTTCTTCTGGAGTCCCGTTGGAACAGAAACTAGTGTTATGGCATATGAAGGTAATTCTCGTGGTGTATCTTGTTTTAGGCAAAAACGGTTGTCTTGTTAACGATGGAGTAAATTATTATTAAAGCTTTTTAACATGTGTTATTACTATCACACAGGAAGCTTTTAGCTTTTAGCTTTGTTCATAAACCAGCATTGGGTATATAATCTGTTGATTTTAGGCATGTCACCATGAAGTGACTACAGGTATGCAAACTTCGGATGCACGAATCGAATTTTTCCCCGATCGGCCGATTTTCATCCCTTCTACAGCCGGCAAAAAATATGTGTCCCTGCAGAGAGCTCCGCTATTTCTGGACAGTTCTCTGACAGTTCCTTCACATTTACAGCGGTTGAAACATTGTATCTATTTGTTTCCATTTAGGATACAGATGTTTTTTATTCGGAAATAAATAGATACAAAGTTTCAACCGCTGTTACATGTGAAGGAACTGTCAGAGAACTGTCAGAAATAGCGGAGCTCTCTGCAGATACACTTTTTGCTGTACTGGAATACTTCTTCTTTTCATTTTCTTTTCATTCTTCTCATTCTTCTTTTCATTCTTCTTTTCATTCTTCTTCTCATTCTTCTTTCATTCTTTCTTCTTCTTTTCATTCTTCTCATTCTTCTTTTCTTCTTCATCCTCATCCTCTTCTTCATCCTCATCCTCCTCATTCTTCTTCTTCTTCTTCATTCATCAGGAGGCTCATCCTCTTCTTCTTCTTCTTCTTCTTCTTCATCCTCATCCTCTTCTTCTTCGATCCTCATCCTCCTCATCTCTTCATCTCATCCTCATCCTCTTCATCTTCTTCATCTTCATCTTTCTTCTTCTTCTTCATCCTCATCCTCTTCTTCTTCTCTCTTCTTCTTCTTCTCATCCTCTTCTTCTTCTTCATCTTCTCTCTTCTTCTCTTCTTCTTCATCCTCATCCTCAGCCTCTTCTTCTTCCTCTTCCTCATCTTCTTCTTCTTCTTCTTCTTCTTCTTCATCCTCATCCTCTTCTTCTTCTTCCTCATCCTCTTCTTCTTCTTCTTCATCTTCTTCTTCCTCATCCTCATTCTCTTCTTCTCTTCTTCTTCTTATCTTCTTCTTCTTCTTCTTCTTCTTCTTCTTCTTCTTCATCATCCTCATCTTCTTCTCTTCTTATTCATCATCATCCCCAACCTCTTCTTCTTCTTCTTCCTCATCCTCATCTTCTTCTTCATCATCCTCATCCTCTTCTTCATCCTCATCTTCTTCTTCATCCTCATCCTCTTCTTCTTCATCATCCTCATCCTCCTCTTCTTCTTCTTCTTCTTCTTCATCATCCTCTTCTCTTCTTCATCTCATCCTCATCCTCACCATCATCCTCTTCTTCTTCCTCAGCCTCTTCTTCTTCCTCATCCTCATCTTCTTCTTCATCTTCTTCATCCTCCATCCTTTCTTCTCTCCTTCTTCTTCCTCATCCTCATCCTCTTCTTCTTCTTCTTTCATCCTCATCCTCTTCTTCTTCATCTTCTTCATCCTCATCTTCTTCTTCTTCTTCTTCTTCCTTCATCTTCATTCCTCTTCTTCTTCTTCTTCTTCTTCTTCTTCCTCATCCTCATCCTCATCCTCATCCCTCTTCTTCTTATTCTTCTTCTTCTTCTTCTTCATCCTCATCCTCCTTTTTCTTTTCTTCTTCTTCTTCTTCATCATCCTCATCTTCTTCTTCTTCGTTCTTCTTCTTCATCATCCTCATCCTCACCATCATCCCTCTTCTTCTTCATCCTCATCCTCTTCTTCATCCTCATCCTCTTCTTCTTCTACATTCTTCTTCTTCTTCATCCTCTTCTTCTTCAATCCTCATCCTCTTCTTCTTCTTCATCATCCTCATCCCTCTTCTTCTTCTTCTTCTTCTTCTTCTTCTTCATCCTCCTCCTCTTCTTCTTCTTCTTTCTTCTTCTTGTCTTCTTCTTCTTCTTCTTCTTCTTCTTTCTCATCATCATCCTCTTCTTCTTCTCATCCTCATCCTTCTTCATCCTCATCCTCTCCTCTTCTTCTTCATCCTCATCCTCATCTCTTCTTCTTCTTCATTCATCCTATCACTTCTTCTTCATCCTCTCCTCTTCTTCTTCATCCTCATCCTCCTCTTCTTCTTCTTCATCCTCATCCTCTCTTCTTCATCTTTCCTCTTCTTCTTCTTCTTCTTCTTCTTCTCCTTCCTCATCCTCTTCTTTTTCATCCTCTTCTTCCTCTTCTTCTTCTTCTTCATCCTCTTCTTCATCCTCATCCTCTTCTTCTTTTTCTTCTTTTTGTCTTCCTCTTGCAGGTCACTGCTCATGCGCAGATTTTTATATCGGCAAAAAATCGTCCGATTTGCCCACTATTGCCGGCGCGAAAATCGGCCGATCGGCAAAATCGGCCGATTTTTTTTTCCAACTTTACAGAAAAAAAAAACGGCCAAAATACCGAAAAACGGCCGACGAAATAGCCCACTAACGATCCGAAAATCGGCCGATTTTATTTTTCGGCCAAAAAATCGGCCGATTTTTTGACCCATCTATGGCCTGCATTAGGGCCACAGAGACTTTAGGGCCACAGAATCGTTACTCAGGACACAGAATCGTTACTCAGGGACACAGAATTGTTACTCAGGGACACAGAATCGTTACTCATCAGGACACAGAATCGTTACTTAGGGCCACATGGTATCAAACAGAATCGTTACTTAGGGCCAAAAATTTAAAGTGACATACACCCTTTTTTTTTTTGGTGGCTGTCATGCACAGTTGGTGCTGCAGTTTGCCGATTGTGCAAAATAAACTGACTTTCTGCTTCACAACCACTATTGGCCTTCAATTGAAGTTGCTTCCGCTCCGCCACTCTGCCATTGGACTCTTGATAGTCGTCTCCCCACGCTGCTGCTGGGGGGACTTTTTAACCTAGGCCTGTGTATGGCCTTCAATTAAAGCTGTTTCTGCTCCGCCACTCTGCCATTGGACTCTTGATAGTCGTCTCCCCACACTGCTGCTGGGGGGACTTTTTAACATAGGCCTCTGTATGGCCTTCAATTTAAGCTGCTTACGCTTCGCCACTCTGCCATGGGCCCCTGTACCGCCTCCTCATGCTGCTGCCCAGGTCCAGAGTGTGTCATGGGTCCCTGTACGGTCCCTTGCTGCTGTCTCCATCGCCCTCTACCATGTGCCACTTTCAGGTCTCCTCACACTGCTTTCCATTTTGTCATGGGTGCTGTATGGCCTCCCATTGCTGCTGCCACCACCGCCACACTGTGGCTCCACACTCTGGTTTTGGCCCTGTGACTGCCCAAATGAGTGAAGTGTGCGGTGATTCTAAGATCGACGGCACTCATCTGCATGTCATACTGACTGACAGTATTATTTCTCTTCCCCAGCAGACTCCAAGGGCATTTAAATTAAAGGTACAGTGTTCTGCACTAATATAAAGGCTCTCTGAAGCCTAGAAACCCTTTTAATAAGTTAAATTCGCAGTGAATAAATTCGCATCGAATCAAATTTATTCCGCAAATTCGGCGAATCAGCGGAATTGAATTTTTGAATAATTCGCTCATCTCTAATATATATGATATATTTACCATTTAGGAGGAATTTATTGCGGTATGAGGAGTATATGGCTGATATAGGTTTATGGTTAGAGTGTATCCATACCATCCATTCAGTTTATTTGAAGCCATCTATTTTTGGCTAAAAATAGAAGGCTATGACTTTAGTGGCCCAGGATTGATATTTGAGATGCTTCAGTAAGATCCATGTCTCGGTAGTGCAGCAGAGTGGAATTTATTAAATTAATTAAAAGTAAAAAAAATTAGGCAAAAAGATAAATGAAGGATCTTTGTACTCCACTTACTGCAGGGAAAGTGTCTGTGAAGAATCCTTCCAATCTCACCAAAATGTAACTTTCACCTTATTAATTATAATTTTATCTTTTTAGCAGAATAAGAAAATAGAATAATTTTAAACATGTCTTCTTAACATGATATGTTTTTATTTAATGTGGCAACTTGCCTGCATTCCAAATTGACAAATGGTCATTTAAAAACAGGACTCCTGCTTAAAGTGGCGTTCCACTCAAAAGCGGAAGCTCCGCTTATTTTGCCTCCTCCACTACCATATTTGGGCACCTTTTTTTGGGGGGGGGAGATGATACCTGTTTTTGACAGGTACCAACTCACACTTCAAGCTCAGTTTGCCGCGGTGAAGTGAGCCAGAGGTTAGGCCCCCTCCTCCCTCCTGCAATCTCCTGGGAACTTTCACAGGTCCCAGGAGACTGCCGGACCAATTAGGAGGCGCATCACGACTCGTGCATGCACAATGGTAACCAGGCTGTGAATCCGCAAGCTGTCACAGCCTGGTGCCCACAGTTGAGATGCCGACGCCGTGGAGGAGAGAAGAGGAGAAAGGACTGGGCCGGTGAGAACATTGTTCGACCCTGGGACAGGTAAATGTGTGTTTATTAAAAGTCAGACAGTTTTTGTAGCTGCTGACTTTTAATAAACACTAAAACAGCTGGAATTCTGTTTTAAGAATAACCTTTGTCAATTTATTTCCATACACTACCTGATATTTGTTAATGATGTGGCTGACATAAGCATCATTACTGTTAATTGGGCACTCATAGTGACTTCTTCAAAGTGTGCAATCAATTGCAGAAATTTCTCACTATATTAGAGAATCAGTGTCACTAATTATCCACACAGTCTCTTTTCATGGTAAAAAGTAAATGATCCTTATACTGTATGCACAGGAAAAGGAGGGGGGGGGGTTAATTTTAAAAAAGCTGGGAGCCATTCATTACTTGCTTGCTTGTCAAAGATACTTGTCTTACATCAACTGCAAGATGTGCACAATTTATAATTAATTATAAGAATTGTACATACCCTAGGATCATTATAAACCTTCCTACCTGCACCTTGTGTTTTTTATCTGCATAAGACATGCACTGATCATGTGTTTTCATGTAGTGTTATGTGTTGCCCTGTATGCACAGCCTTTAAAAGAATAAATCTTCACATGTCTGTGGGTTCAATTCACTAAAGAATATCTCATGAAATAATTGAATCACGCGACACATTTTCTCCAATTGTCTCATGATATACTGAAAATGTCAATTCACTATCACCTTATGTGGCATTTACCTCACAAACCAAAAACTTGAGGTAAATAATCATAAAACAGTGTTAAATTCAATTCAATAAGGGAAATAAATAAATAAATGCATGAGTTAAATAAGTAGCTGTCTAGGCATTAGGTATTTAGGGAAAGTAAAAATATAATTGGAGTAGTCTCCTTTTTGGATCAGTTTCTCAACAGTAATGCATAGAAAGCTAAATATGGAAAAACACAGAATCACTGAGGCTGATTTAGTTAAAGTGTAACTAAAGACAACATTTTTTTTTCTGTTTTGGATAAAGTGGAGATGGATTAGACCCCCTGTTTTTATTGCTGTCTGTGTCCCAGTTAGGGAGATTCACCCAGTCTATTTGTCCTGTTTACCTTTATCATTGAAAGTGAAAGTAAAGAAAATCCAAAATTTTGGGTTGACCCCAAAAAAGTAATAAAGGAGAAATATTCCAATAGGGCACTGGTTCTGGAAGTGAAGGGAAATCACCCCAAGGACAATGTCGTCTTTTTTATTGGTAGAAGAAGGATATTTATTTATTTTCACATTAATAAGCAATGACACAACAAGCATGTAATAAATCTTACAGACGTGAGAAAACATATATTTTATGGGTAAGTACAACACACATTGCTTATGGTATATTAATAACAGCAAAAGTATAACATTAACATTTATAGAGCAGCATTGAAGAAATTATTATTCAAAGGAGAAAAAGAGAGAAAAAAAGAAAAAAAAAATGACACTCTATTCCCAAAATATATAAGGGCTATTTAAGTTGGCAAAGAAGGTATCTTCCAAAAATGATAATCTAATGAACAGTATAATATCAGTTGGATATGTAAGTAGTAATGTATTTCTCAATCATACAAAATCAAATTATATAAAGTTAGCAGAAGTGTTGGTTTAGTTAGAGAGATAATTAGGTGAAGCCTTACATACAATGTGCTAACTTAAGATTCTATATCCTCTGTTTCTCTATCTCAACCTCCTAAGCCTTTTAACTGTATCAGAAAAGGTAAATAGAAAGCAAGCATTTCAAATTTTGTTAAAACGTGTAATATGGTTAAAGGCCATTGCTAAAGTTTCTTCTCATATAATAGTTCCACTTTTTGAATCCATTCCTTGATGAAGGGTGTTGAAGATGACTTCTAGAGATGAGCGAATCGAACCAGGCAAAGTGGAATTCGTTTCGAATTTCAGGAAAAATTTGATTCGCGTCGAATCCGAATATTTGCATAATT